>PVJO010020780.1:0-31355 GCA_004026905.1 Hystrix cristata
CAGCTCTCAGGTTTTCCTTATTAGTTCCACATGCTATGTGTCCCAGAAACAGCCAATGTCTCTTTTGACCCCAGCACAGAGCTGTATCTTTCAGGGCTATGTAGGACTCTCTATCTGATCTTAGTTTAGATTGATTCCCTACATAAAAAGAAGCTGAGAGGTCCAGTTAGCAGCAGGAAGCCCTGGGAACAGGAACTCTGTAAGGAGCTTAGATCAGGAGGGCAGGTCAACAGCAAGACACGAATCCCTGTGTACTTACAGCTGGGAGCCACCAAAATTATGTGAGTGAGTGGTTCCTTAAGGGATAGAGGTCAGATAACTGAAAAACAAAATACTAAGAAACAGAACAGAAAAAGATAAGCAAAGGGACACTTGGGGATTTGAATCTGATGAGACAGCAGGTTCTCAGGTTGAAGGTACATGTGTTCGTTTCTCACTGTGTCAGAAATCATTCTCGAAAATTATCACAAACTTAAGTGGCTTAAAACAACACAAATTTCTTGGCAAGCACTCTAACCATTCCTAGGTAAATGGATGCATCTTGAGACCATACTCTTAAGTGAAATAAATCGGACACACATGTTTAAATACCATGTAATTTCTCTGGTGTGAGAAACTGAAGTGTAAATAAAGACTAAAATGTATTATATTGGGAAAGGGAAGAAAATGTCCAAATGGGAAAGGGAACAAGGGAGGAGGAAAGGAACAGAGGACAAGAGAAATAAGCAATGGAAGGAAAAAATGGAAACAAATCTTGTGTAAATAGGGAGAGAGGAGGGGGTGAGGGGAGGGGAATGGGAAAAGAAGAAGCAACAAGGTATATCATGTACAGGTACAAATCCCCAATGATGAATGTTATCAATATGTACATCTAAAATGTACCATTAAAATCAAATTAAAAAAAAAAACAACACAAATTCATTCTGTTATGGTTTATAAAGTCAGAAGTCCTGAAATGGGCCAGCAGGGCTACCTTCTTTCTTGATGTTATAGGAGACAATCACCTTCCTAATCTTTCTAGCATCTAAAAGTTGCTTTGCCTTGTGGCCACCCTCTATTTTCAAAGGCAGCAGCACAGGATCCTCCAATCTATGTTTCCAGGCTTCCGTAACTTTATTGCCTTTTGTATTTTAAAGATCCTTGTGCTTACATTGAGTCTATTTGGCTAACCAAGATAATATCCCTTGTCAAGATCCTTAATTGCATTTGCAAAGTCCTTTCTGCCATATAAGGAGCATTTTCACAGCCTGGGATTGCAGGATGGACATCTTTGGAAAGCCATCATTCAGTCTACCACAGTCTAACAGAAAGGAAATTGGATCTTTCCTTTCCAGTTATCTGTCTTTGGGGTAGGAACAAGGAGAGAGGTGGATAGTGGCTCCTCTCAGACATCTAGGTGGTGCCTTTCCTCCAACTTTAGAACGCACATAGATGGTTGTTTCCAATAGGATTGCAGAAAGGAGAATTGTAAGTAGTGATGAAAGGCTGACAGGACCCCTGATCTACAGTACTTCCCTTTGGAAATGTCTCTAATCAGTAAAAGTACGGTTTCGGGTGGGCCACATAGATACATCCCAAGTAAGTGAATTGTTGGCTGAGTAAGATGGGTGTTTCCTCCACAGGAATCTTTCTGGGCTTCCTCTGTTAGGCTTGAGATTCAGGGGTTGGACAGTCAGTCAAGTAGGTCTCCTATCATCAGATCTATGAAGAACCTCCTATCATTCCTACCCTACAAACAAACACGCACGTGCATGCACACACACATACACACACACACAAGTGTATACCCCCACAGACAGACACATTCACATCACATTTGCATTTTGCATACACACTCATGTTTCCATATGTTTTTTCTTTTTTTAAGCAAGGTTAAGCTTACAGAAAATTGAACACAAAGTAGAGTTCCAATATACTCTCTCATCGCTATCGATTTTCTCTATAATTTACATCTTGCATTTTTACGATCAATGAGACGATATTGGCACATTATAACTAATTAAATTTTGTAGTTTACTGCAGAGGGGGTGCTGTCTTTGTCTCCCACATTCTATGGATGTTTGGCAATGTATAATGGCATGGAAGTATTACACAGGATCACAAAGAATAGTTTCACAGCCTCAAATATTTTCCTGTGCTTTACCCTTATCATTTAAAACTTTTTTTCTATAAATGTCAGTAATATTTTGGACCCTCTGTCGTTGTAATCGATATGTGCGTCCCTCAATACCATATGGGTTAGCATTCTTAAGCATGATGCTCCTTGTCAGGCTTTGATGTGAAATGAGCTCAGAGAGGAGCTTTTCACAATAATAAGTGATTGTTTTTTGCCCTAGAGCTGGCTCATACTGACCTGTGAGATCCCACTGTGCAAATCTCGTTCCAACTCGGGATTCAGCAAGGCCAATTTGGTAATTTGAAATCAGCCATGGTAGAAGCATTTATACCAGGGAAATTAGCAAATGTTACAGATCAGAGTTTTTGCCCCCCAGAGAGCTGGTCTTTAGACACTGATCACATACATCCTGGAGTATTCCCGTTGCTGCCACCTTCATGATTGTAAAATGGCCAAATATGAGCATGTGGCTGGGATCCAGAGATGGAAGTCATCATTTGAGCCTGGCTGGGTAGGCTTAATCCCCTGTGTGCTTGCTGACTTTGCAGGGCAGGGCAATTCTGCAAACCCTAGTCAGCTCCCCTGCGGACTGAAACTTCTACCTTGTTTGAGCTATTCTCTTACGGGATCTTTGTTACAGCAGCTCATCTTGCACCTAATGAAGACATTCAGCTCTCTTTTTTTTTTTTTTTGCCTTTTTATTCTTGCTCAATGTGCTCTGTACCAGATTCAGTGTAAGAATATATATATATGAGATGTAACCATTATTACTTCCTATAATCTATCTTACGAATAGAAGCCAGAGTGAACTTTTTAAATATAAATTAAATCATTTCACTCTCTTCCTTAAAACCTTCTAATGGCTTCTCATTGAACTTAGCATCAAACTCAGACTCTATCCCATGATCTAGCCCCTTTCTATTCCATCGGACACCTCTCATCTCTTTATCCCTGTCACATACCAGGCTCCGGGTATGCTGGTCTCTGTTCTGAGTACACGGTTCATGCCAAGATTGCTCGCCTGTGGCACTTGGAACTCACCATTCCCTCTGCTAGGAAGGAAAACTGAGTCCTTGTCATTGGGCTCTCAGTTTCTCTGAGTCTCCACTCTACAGGGGTCTCTTATGGCTTTTGACTTTCTCAAACTGAGGTTTCTTTTTGTTTTGTTTTGTGGTTTTGTTTCACAGTAAAATATAGATTTGTCACTACCTGAGTAGATCTTGTTTATTGCCTGGATCGCTTGTTTATAATCGGTCTTTCTCCAGCTAGATCCTGAGATGTATAAAGGGAAGCATCTGTGTGTTGTGTTCACTTTCAGGTACTGTATGTGTGCTCGTAAGAACCAATGTGGACAAATAAGTAAATAAATAACTGTTAGTTAAAAAATATTTATCCAACAGATCCTCTGATCTCACCTACCTCTGGTCTCAAAGAGTTTACAGTCTCCCCTGAAGTCATGCCACCTGCAGGAACAGAGCAATTTCACATAGCACATTCTGTGACACAGTCTTTAGGGACAAGCTCCACTGTACAAACCGAGAATTAATTATGATACCAAATCAACCCAAGATAGTTGAGTAAATTAATTGAGTTTGACTTAAATTCTAACTAGACCGTAGTCCTCTTTCTTCCCTGCTTTGGGAATTTTCCACTTCATGAGAACAGAAACTTGTTCAGATTCTCATCAGGGAGTTTATTAGAGATCAAAGATGGCTCTGCAGCTATTGATATCTGAATGAGAAGGGAGAGAGGACAATGATTTTTCTGACCCACTATCTAGCTCACCTCTGTTGACTTTTTCCAAATGTCTTCCCTGGTGACGCTGAAGAAATTTTCTTGCTTTGGTCAGCTAAAAGGGGAAGTTGATCAGCTAGAATCTGGGATTGCTGGCAGCAATCCCTCTTCTATTCCTTGATTTCCATGGAAACTTTAGGGCCGGGCTTTGAAAACGGTGAAATATCTTGAGAAATCTCTGCACTGTCTTCGTTCTGGGGCTCCCGGCAGTCTCTGGTACTCCATGTTCAGACATGCACAGAAACTTTCAGCTCTTTCTGAATCAATGGTGCCTATTCCATTAGGCTGCAGAGCTCCACACGATATGCAAAGAGCCTGTCTCTCGCTATGCAGGGAATATTCTTGGCCCCCATTCAAGCCGTCACTGTGGATGGTAGAGGGGTGAATTTCCCAAGTGACTGTCACACGGAAGGAGGTCTAAGCTGCCTTTGTGAGTAATTTCTGCTCAACCCTCAGGTTCCTCCAGTGACACAAATCTTAAACTCTGGCAACCAGGTAAGTTGCTCAGCAGCTGATTCCCAGTAAATGGTGAGAAGGAGCAAGATCTCTCTTTGTAAGGCCTGCTTCAACCCACTCCTGGAAAGAGGAAGTGCCTGTGTAGGATGTACTTCAAGGTACTTTCACTCAGGGAGGAGTTTGCCATGAGTGATAAAGAGAATTTAATATTTTCTCCTTTCTTACCATAGAACGATCCTCAATATAGGTCTGCCTCCCTCATGACAAACCTGTCAGTGGGTTCTCACTATGAGAGAAGGGGAGAGTCCATTGATTGGAAACTTTGAAGCAGGGCTCACACGTTGGACATTCATACTTATGATTTATGTTACTGTTTGCAATGGAAAACAGTAATTGAAAGTAATAACACGACAGAGATGTATAGATTTCTCAGCATGTCAGGCAGAAATTCACCTCCCGCCCCCACTATTCCAAGTGGCCAAGAACTTGGTAGGCAGTTTGACTTCCCATACGTCAGCCAGAGCAGGCATCGCTGAACGATCGCAGCATCCTTTTTCACTGAGCTGAGATGCAGCGGGAGAATCCGTCTGAACACAGTGTCCTCAGAAGCCACTATTATCAATCAGGAACGACATAAGAAATAAAGGCCATTTGCCATCCCAGTTCTGAGTTAATAAGGTCTTATTGTAAGCCCCGGTGCCAGCTGCGATGGCCTCAGCTAAAATGCTCTCGTGTCTTTTATTTCAATTTCAGACCCACCTTTCTGAGGAGACAGCCTCCTGCCCAGAGTGAATTCACTATCCTGTTTTCCCTCTATCACTAGTGTTCCTTTCTGGGGTCATGTGACAGTGAATCGAAGGGCTGCTAGGAAACCTTGTTGGCAATGCCTTTTTCCATGGCTTCTAAGAGTCAATCAATGCCTAAGAAGAAGTCAGTCTTGTCAAGGACAAACATGGTGGAGGCTGGGTTTGGCCTTGGCATCCTTAACAGAGCCGTGGTACACACATTTGGCCTGGAGCCATTTTCTCTAACATTCTCACTGCAGTGCCCCATGACTGATCTTATTTCAGAGAATTGTACCAGTTTTACAGCAAATTATAAGGAAGGTCTGGTTCCTGAAATTAGCCAAAGGCCAATTAAGATTTCTTGCGGCCCTTTCCCTTGGCTGCAATGTCATCAGAAGTGACTGCAGTATAGTGGAGAGCTGACATTTTGGAAGCTGATTCCGTGTTTTGAGAGTGATTAAAATGTTCATCTCAGTTACCTGCCTGACCCACTGACAGTAGCCACAGAACAAAAGGATTATGGTCAATTCACATGCATTAAGAAAATGACTCAAAACACTATTGGTTTAGCCTCAGAGGCGGCTTAATCTTATTTCAGGAGGGAAGAAGGGGTACATGATAAAAAGAGGAGAAGAAGCACAGAAATTCAAACAAGAATTTTCCCCAAAGCCCAAGGCGTTTTTGGTTTGTTCATTTCCCCAGGGATTTATTAAGTACCTGTCTAGTTCTTATTACTGGTGGGTCCTGAAAGAGTACAGAGGAAGGAGAAGGTACCAGTAGTGCCTGTCCTTGGAATCTGCAGCCTAGAAGGGGATGAGAAACATTTGCCGAGGAATCAGGGAGATAATTAATGAATTTAAATTACCAGAAATTTCTTCATTATCCTCTGGGAGCCTGGCACTATCGGAGAAAGGAAAGAATAAAAATGAAAAATGATAGTTGACATTAAGAGGGTTCTTACTGTGTGCTTTGAATTAAGTCTTGTACACTGTTTACTTTGTCTTTGTAACAACCTTAGGATGTACATACCATGATTATCCTCATTTTGCCGATGAAGCAGATGAGGCCCAATGAAGTAAAGAAACTTGCCCGAAATGACACAGTCGGGAAGAGGAGGAGCTGGGGCTTCCAAACTGATAATCGGGCCCTAGAATCCGAGGTTTTAGACTCTATTCCATATTATCCCCCAAGGTATTAGGGTTGCTGAGGATTCACATTCTGTCTCAGAAGATCAGTCACGCTGCAGGTACAGGAAAATGGAGGCAAGAAATAGAAGGTGATGACATCAAGAACTCAGGGCATGGGTGTGTAGAGTTATGTGAGAGACTGCTCTGCCCAAGGGGTTAGAGAAGGTTCCAGGGAGGAGATAAGAAGAAGCAGCGGTGACCAAAATCACAGCTACAGTTAGCAGATTAATGGCTTGAAGCTGCCCATGGAAAAGGACTCATTTGATCAAAGAATATCTTCACATGTGGCTAAAAGTCATAGTACTGGGGGCAAAGCAAGGACTTGGAAACTGGCAGACTTAGGTTTAGGGTTTGAATTTGCCACTTGCTCCTCAAGCAACCTACAGCAAGTTACCCAACCTCTATTAATCAGTTTGGCTAAAATCAAAATAGGAAGGATGGCTGTAGATGAACAGGGGGACTCTTGAGCTTGATAAGGAATTCATTTGTGTATTTCCTCAGAAATATCCCTCAAGTACCATGGAGTGACATGCTAGAAGTTGGAATGTCAAGTGACTTTTGCCCCCTTAGCACTTGCATTCCAACCGGGGAGGCAAAATGGCAAATAACCAGACAAAATGATTACAAGTTATAAGAGGGATTTTGACTAAAACTCAGGTTTGGAGTTAATGGGATGAAAGTTTTTTATGGTGCCTAGAGCAGCGTCTTAGGAAGTAGCCAAAATATGTGGCTTTTCTTTCCCATAGTTTCAAGTAGTACCCCTGGAGCTTTTCGACACAAGTGTGGAAACCTTGGTGACAGCTACTCTTCCCTGCCCATCCAACAGGCATTTCTCCTTTCTTCCTTGTTTACAAATCCTCCTTCGCTGAAGATTCATCTGCCAGTACAGGAAAGGTCCTAGCTTCTTTTAAAGCACACAGCACCCAACTATGACTATCCCGTTCACCTTGCCAGGGACTGGTTTAGAGGAAATCACATGACTTGGTCCTGACAAAGGAGACGTGACAGAAATCTACCAAGGAGACTTCTGGGTAAGGGAAACCCTACAGGGAGACAGTCCTCCTCTCTCCTGTTGCTGCTTGCATGTGACAGTTAAAAGTGCAGAAGTCGTCTTGGGGCCTGAAGGACAGTTCTCAAGGCAGAGCGAGCGTGCTGAGTGTGATGAGAAAAGTGGAAAGAATATGGGCTCATGATGCTTATTTGGACATGCAATTAGTCACCTGGGCTCCATCTACCATAATCTATGCTAGATGAGATCAAGTATGTGGTTCTCATGTTTAAGTCATTTGAGGATGAATTTTCTGTTGCTTTCAGCCTCACATCCCAACCAGCAGAGACATAAAATGGGAACCAAGAGCCATCCTAGGGACAGGGTTTGGTTCTTCCTATGGCTCTTTATATTGGGAAAGGAAGAGAGTAAGACCCTTATTGATGAGCAGCTTTAGAAGGTCATTCCTATATTTATCAGAAAAATCCTTAAAGTAGCAAAGTCCTTCCTGTTTCCATGGATTGACACAGATTCTCTCCTAGAACTCTGCTCCTCAAATGTAGGCACATGTGCCCTATGGCTCTCCCAACAGTGTGCTGAGGATATGACAAGACTTGGATGGATGCTTTAAATCTTCAAGGAGCCAGGTTCCACTGAACTGTGGGAAGAAACCCTGGAGTAACTACGGGGGAGAAGGACTGTATTGATTTTATTCATTGCTTTTCTCACAGTACCAAGAACAGTTCTCAGTACAGAGCAGGGCCCCAGAATACATCTATGGAATTAATAAACAAGTGGATTGAAACACAGGTGTGTTTTAGAATTACACACGCATGGGATTAAATTTTAAAATCTAAACAGGTAAACATAGTGGGAAAATGTCTTCACATTTTCTACCACTAATGGTGATTGGTGAAAATATTTAAGAAGTTACCTCTTAGACATATCCAATTTGACTTTGAATCTCATTACAGACCATGAAGACAAGTACCTAGTCCCCCAATCCCCGAACATGTTCTTAGGCAGACAGCCTCCAGGTCTCCAGGCCAGTACAGCTCTAATGTGACCAAAAATAACCAAGCAATATTTTCATTTGTTCTTTTCCATGATCCAAATTTGGTATGTTTAGTTCAGGATAACCAGAAGGAAATAGAATCTTGAATATTACAGTTGGCTGGCTGTTGCTGATGCTATTTTTCTTATGTAACCTAGTCTCTTCCGATTGACAGAATTCTTCCCTATCCTATAAAGTCTGGATGGAAGCCCATTCAAGTTTCCCTCACTTCTTTAGGCCACAGTGTACTAATTCTCACATCCAATAATTTGCATAGTATATTGTCTTAGCTATCATTGGGTATTAAATACCCAATCTCTATCAAAGAGCCACTCAAGAGAAAGCCAGATGGAGCCTACAGCCCATTTCTCCAACAAGATACTCACTCGAAGAGGCTGGGGGTAATTCTTTTGCTTTTTCCTATTTCCTGTTGTACTTCTAATATATGGGTCAAGTCCTGGTTGTGTCATTTACTAACATATTTTCAAAGTTCTCTGAGGCTTCCAAGACTCCATTTCTCCAGTGATAAAACTAGTGGACTATATTAGTAGTTTCTTTATAGCATTACTGTAGCTATTAAAGAGATAAAAGTGTAAAATATTACCTACAATTTGTGGGACTAGTCTGCATTGGAAGGTTAGCTCACTGTTATTAGCATATGGTAGATGTTTGTGATGGATAATCTTGATTGCCATCTTGATTGAGTTAAGAGGCATTTAGAAGATTAGTAAAATGCACATCTGAGTGTGTCTGGGTGGGCCGTAGGACCAGTACCTTGGGACTATATCTGGTCTCTGGTCTCTTCCTCTCAGGCTCTTCTGTGCTCTGCTTCCTAGGTGCCCTGCCTTTAGCAGTTTCCTCTGCCACACTCTTCTGCCATGATGCTTTTACCCTGGAGCAGCTGACCATGAACTGAGCTCTCTGAAAATGTGAGCTGCACTAAGCCTGTCCTCCTTTCAGCTATGAGTGTCAGCTATTTTGTCTCTCTAATGGGGTGGTGATTCATACAGTGGCCAATCTTTGCTGAAGGAGTTATTAAATATCTGTTAGTGGATAACTGAGAATCAACTCAATTCTCTTGCCTGGTGAGACAGCAGTGATTCTGGTACACTTGAAATGTGGATTTTCTCAAGTGTTGGTTTGTCATTGTTAGGGAGTAGAAACCAGTATTTTTAGGGAGATGGAAAGACAGGGAGAAGGTGGGCCAGCGGCTGTTGTCTCTGAGTGGCTTGACAGTGGCCCTGGGACAAGAAGAAGACTAAGTGCAGAGTTGCAAAGGCTGCTGGGGATGCTAAGGCCTACACCATGATTAGCATCCTGTGGAAGGAGAGATTAGCAGAACTGAGACATCAGATAATGAGGAGGTCTGAGAGGGTGTGTAGTGGAGGAGGCTGAGAACCACCAGCCTTTTTGGGGGAACTGTCTGACTCATGGAAGCCAATTCCCTCACTTTGATTGGTCTTTGTTACTGAGCTAGTCTCACTATGATCCTGCAATGGAAAGAATCAGGCAGGAGACTCCGGTTTGATAATTCTGCTGGCTCCACGGAGGCATGAACAAAACTACTGAGATGCCAATGACCAAAAACGTCACTGACTCTTTGCTTGCCTCTCCAGCCTGAGTTCTGAGCTCCCCCAAGGAACTGCTTACTGTTGAAGTCTAATTATCACATATGAACTACATAAAAAACATGGTGGCAAATGGACTGTTGGAATTGGATGGTTATTTAGAAGACATTGGGCAGCACTTCCCATTGTATACAGATGGGAACAGAGAGAAGAACTGACTTGTGCAAATCACACAACTCAGTGATGTTAACTTTGGAATCAATACTCCATCTTGGGCTCTTTCTCATATGAAATGTTGCTGGAAGCCATTTTGCTCTGCAAAACAAAGTAAAAGCTGATAACATACAACCAACCCAAGGAAAATAGAATGTTTCAGCATGTCATTTGCCTTAATCCAGAGAGAGTCTAGAACCGGAATGGAAAGATGAGTTAGTTAGGTATCATCCTACTGTGAGCCATGTGTAACTTTTGGTAAACCTCAAGGCTGGTCAACCTATACATGTGGGCCTCCCTTGTAATGTGGTTTTATAAGAACCTGGGTCAGAAAGAGGCCATGTGAGGCTCTCACTGACACCACAGAGTGACAATAACATGGTAATTCATATTTACTAATACTTGATGGGCCAGGTGCTGATCTAGGTTTTATTCTAGCTTCTTATCTCACTTAATCCTCACAATAATCCTAGCAATTCTGGTTATAAATGAGGAAACTGAGGCATACAGAAGCTAAATAGTCTAAAATCATCCAGTTTGTAAGAAATAAAATAGGGATTTGAGTTTAGCAAGTCTGATTCCAGAGCTTATGATCTTGACACAATACCTTACTGCTTAGAGTGCAGTGAGTAGTGCTTTAGAACAGGGCTGTGGTGTTATTTTTTTTATTCTTTACAACCTCTAGTTCCCCTTCCCCAGCGCCAAAGGTGGAATGCGCTCAGAAAGTCAGGGAGGGAGCTTGTGTGCCTGCCCTGCTTCTCCCAGAGTGCTGTGGGCATTGAAATCCTCCTCCTCTTCCTCCTCCCTCTCCTCCTCCTCCTCCTCCTCCTCCTCTGGGAGGTGACTGCTTGTCCCTTCTGTGCCCTGTCAGCCACTCACTTCTAAAACTCTAAATGGAGAGATCAGTGCTCAGTAGTGAAAGGAGTTTTCATATGCCCTTGGGGTAAAACTGGCAGATTCTCAGTCGCGCAGTGAAAAATAGCTATTAGATCTTTCTTGGCTCGCTATGAATCCTTGAACTGGTCTCTGGAAACTAATTGCATGACAGGAAATAAAAAAGAGGACACCTACTTCTTCTCCCTAGAGGAGGGGTTAGAAATTCTAGACTAATTCATCAAGACCCTTCACCTGCCCCATACACGTATGTACCACGCGCGCACACATGCACACACACACCAGTGCCCCTCTGTGAGAGAGTTCATATTGCCTCTGAATTATGTGCCTTTGATGAATTTCTAAGGAAGAGATCAGCTTTGCCAGAGCCTATGTTGTTTTGTCTAAATCAGGGCAAATAGCATTACTTCTCCAAACGTTACTAGTATAATGAGATTTATATTTACCTAGAGAGGATGCTTTTGAGAGAGATACAGCTAGAAGTTTATGCTACAGACAGAATAATCTTCCCTGCTGAAATGTGATTTGCTGCAGAGGGCTGTTTGGGGTTTGGATAAATGAGAAAGATAAACACAATGACTTCTGGTGCCTTTCAGTAACATGATTATCACCAGGGAATAGATCTTGCCTCCCTTTCTGTGCCTCCCACTCTCTCAGATTGTGAATGAGCCCAAAATAAAAATTTTCAAAGTAGGGTACTGAGCTAAGAAGGCTATTCCATAGGCCCATGTCCCCATCCCTGTGCTTATATGTGTCTACAGTTGCACATTTATCTTCATGCGCACACATGCATGTGTTACACAGGGTGTATTACAGGTTCAGTGCACAGTATGAGTTGGAACTCAGTATGAGGAGACAGGGGAACAAGACTTTTCCCCCCAATGATCTCTCCTTCGCTACCCAGTAGAGCACACTGGATCCTAGAGGAACTAACAACATACAGTCAGGAAGCAGTTTGTCCCGCAAGGTATAGCTGTAAAGCTCAGGCAAAGCTGAAGTTAATGTGGCCATAACCCCACTAGGTGTTCAGAATTTTGCCACTGTGGTTTCAGGCTGTGGAATAGAAGTATTTTATGGGTATGTTTGGCTTCATGTTACTCTTAAGGGTTCTGTAGTTTAAAGACCAAACTGAAAAAGGCCCCAGGACTTCTAGATTCAGACTTGGTCCTCCATTTTTTACCATTTATGGAGCTCTTGCTTGTGTTCTAGACTCTTCTGGCTTAGTGAGGGGGAATCAGACATAGCTTGTGCTTCAAGGAGCATTCATAGAATGACTACAAGGAGGCAGAATATCAGCTTAGAGCAGAAGAGGTACCAAAAGGGAGTTGCTGTAAGAGCTGGGGAAAGAGAGAAGGCAACGACGGACCTTGTGTTTAAACTATACCATGGAAGCTATGTCGTATTTGGACAGAAGGTGTTGGACGAGGGAACATCATAATTATAGGTAAGGAGAGAGGAAGGAGGGGGATGTGTTTGGGGTATAACAAGAGGGCTATTCTAGGGCGTGGAGAACATGTGTGAATGTGGAAGAGAGGGAAGCAGTTGGAAAAGAAAATGTAGTTTCTAAATCCCCTCGCCTCTTTATCTTCAGCTCTTTCTCAGGTTAGTCCAATGTGGTCACTCCCCAGACCCTTAGTGGAAAGCCTTTTCTCAGGTAACAGTCACTGGCCCCAGGTGCGGGTGGTAAGGGGTCCATGCTTCGGACAGGTGGCATCCTGGGGGAGGTCTATGGAGGAAACACGTCCCCCACCTTCCTACCTACTGCACCCACTGTTGCTGTTTCTTTTGGCCAGACTTTTCTTCCTCTTTCCATCGCAATTTATCTAAATCACACTCATGTTTCAAGAAGCAACTCAAGTACAAGTTTCCCAGGAAGTTCTTCCTTGTTTTCCTCAGTCAGAAGCAACTATTCCTTTTCTGGAAACTTCAAATTCTGTGTTCCTCAGGGATGTTGACAGGATTCTCCTGTAAACAGTGGAAAACCTCAAACCATTATCTGTGCCCTGATTCCCAATTTTGTTTGGTCTCTGTGTATTTTCTTGTAAAGAATGTTCTTATTATGGATCTTAGGTCAACTGCTAAAGCAGGGCTTAATAAGCACAAAATGTGTAAAACAGAGAAGATTGAAGGGTTGAGTGCTGTAGCTCTGAACTTGGAATGAGCTGTGTTGCAAAAAGGGCTGGAAGATGAGAGTGTGATACTGTTGTTCCAGCTCCACCAGTTAAGGATCTGGAAGAAAGTACTCATTTCCAAAACTCTGAGTCCTCTAGGGAGGCACTGAGGGCAGGACCCAATACCTCCCGAAAAACAAGGCATCCTCAAGTCCCCTTACCAGTAGATTAGAAGGCAGTAGCACCCATGGCCCCAGCCTGGGCTTCTCCCAACACTTGCTTTCCTTCTCGCCTCACCCAGCTTTTTTGTCCTATGTCAGTTGCTTCATTCAGTATTAACACTATCTACACAGATAACACTATCTAACACTATCTTCCTCCAGCTCAGAAAACTAAGGGCGTCTTATCCCTTCTCTCCCTCAAACTCCATCCCAGTCCGTCACCAAGTCTTGTGATTTTTATGTACATCGTTCAAAGTCATCCCACTCTTTCCCCCTTTGCCTCCATCCAAATCATTGTTGTTCGTTCCCTGGATAGTTGCAGTTTCCCACACTTCAGGTGGATTGATATTAAATCTACAGACCATTCCTTAAGACAAGCTTGAGGTCATCCAGAGGCTTCCTGGTACTCTCAGGTGGCCTGGTAAGTCATGGCAAGAAATTTACAACTCCCATATTTCTCCAGCTCTATGTTCTCTGACTCTCTCCTTTTCTTTCTGAATTCCGACTGTCATGGCCTTTCTGTTCCAGAGTTGCAGATGGCGTGGTCCTGTTGTGCTGCATGTGTCCTCCTCACTCCCCAATCATCCTTTAGTTTTTGGCTTAAATGTCATTTTTTCAGAATTGACATCTTCCATATCCAATAATTAGATACTGCCTTTTTCCTATAGACCATAAGAGAACTTTGAGCTTCCTATCACAGTTTATCATGAGACGTTAAGAAATGACAAAAATATATGTTTTCTACCTTTCTACTAGACAAAATCTGTTGAGAGTTTAAAGTATCATGTGTGAATTCTCAATATTGTACTCCTGGGAGATAGCATGCTTTCTGGCTATGATGAATGACTTATGTCGTTGGTAAATTAATAAATAAACAAACCACACTAGGAAGAGAGGCAGCTATTCCCTGGGAGATAACTTCTTTCTAAGGCTAACAATCATGGGGCTACTCTTTAGTCTTGTTTCCCATTCTCTAAGTCTTTTCAGACTGCAATGGACATGTGCATGCCACATGTGGAAAAGGGACTGGATCCGTCTTTTGTGAACAAGCCCTTCCCTGGACATTAGGTGACAGATTTCCTGTGGTCTGCATCAGACTAATCTCTCATGTCAGAAATCCTACCAATATCAATATCAGTGTTAATATCAATATGGGTAAACTCTGAGACTGAGTGAGGTCCAGCTTTTGGTATGGTGTGTTGCCCTGGTGTTTTCTGCTATCTTGTTCGTCTGGCTTCAGTTCCTCCAAATGCCAGCCATCTCTCACTACTGCCGTTTGCACTCTCCTAAGGCAAATCTTTGATCTGCCGCAGTCTTGCACATCACCCAGCAGTGAAATGTCTACATGCAGGTGGTATGGCTGGGAGAAAGCCAATCCTCATTTCTAAATATCCAGCTTCTTTGTGCTCTGTGTGATGTTAAAGGTTCTCTCTGGCCTTGTTCCACTTCTTCAGTCGAATGGTGGCCAACTCTCTAGTTTCCCACACATAGCTGCTCACTGAAGGAGCCTTTTTTTTCTCTTCCGGCTCCCCAACTTCCCATGCTCATCCCTCACTGTCAGGCTCACCAAAGCGTAACTTGCAGCCTATTCGCCGTTAGTATGTTCTCCCTTGAGAATGCTGTCACACCTCTGTGATAGGTTAGGCAGTGTTATGTTCCAGGAGCAAATTTACTTCAAATTTCAGTGGCTTACTACACAATAAATAAATGCTTACTTTTGTCAAAATAAATATCTAGCGTGGATCAACAGGAGGCTTTTTTCCTCAGAGGAAGTTAGGAGCCCAGGTTGACAGTGATTTTTCCAGCTGGAATATTTCTGGGGAAGAGAACGTGTGGAAAGCTCACTTGTACTCTTCTTGTTCTGGTTCACAAGTAATACAAGTCACCTCCACACAGCTATTGTCCCAAACTAATCTCATGGCTCTGCCTAAGTGCAAAGGAGCCAGGGGGCTCTATCAGCACGCAGAAACCCACGAGCAGTAACCGCCCACACAAAGCAAGCCCGACACCGCTGCATACAGCAGTGAGCTCCACTATCTGCTCCTAGCGGTGTGTGTGAACAAAATATTTTCTTTCTATTTCAAACACAGTATTTCATCCCTGAGGATCTTATTAACAGACTGGAGGCCCAAGTTTGGCTTTTCTTCACTATTAGCTCTCTATTATATTTGTTTTGTTTCCTGTAACAGATGATAAATGCCCTCAAACCAGGGACTTTTCTAATATTAATAACTTCCGTAAGCAGCAATGATAGAGGAAAGCCCTGGGTGCAAGTGCAGCTTCGTCTCTGGAAAGCTGTGTGATCTTGCACTAATTATTTAACCTCCGATGATGGTATAGTCTCCAACTCCAGAACGAAGGCATATAACTTCTTTAATTGAAATGCCAATGCTCTTACCTCTGTAGATTCAACTTTGGGAACAAAATGTCACCTCTGGAAGCCTTAATTTCCTCATCTGTACCATGCAGATAATACTGTACTTACTTGTAAGGTTGGTGTGGATATTAATGATTTGTGCGGCTTCTTTGCACAAGGCCTGGCATAGCCTGAATATTTAACAAATGTTAGTTGTCGGTGGCCATTCTCCGAACCTTGTTTTCCTCAACTGTAAACCAAGCATAATAAATAATGAATCTTGTCATGCCTGTTCCATGGTGTCATTTGGAACCAAATCAAAACGAGCAGAAGGTAGAAGCACATTGTAAACTGAAAAGTGCTACACAGTAGTTAGTGTTTATTACATATTCTTATTAAACATTTCAGATACAAAAAAACATCTAATGCAGGTTTAGGCATGAGTAAGTGACTAATTGATATTTATTGAAATGAATTAAATACAATCATTAAACAGAAGACTTTTCTAATTATACAGCATCATCTACCCTGCTCTTCCCCTGTGACCACTCCCCTTCGCATTTCCTGTGGAAAGTGCTTAGCATGCTTGCTGGCGTGCACAGGGGTGTCTCCCGGTGGCTCAGGCTTACTTCACAGCCTGGAAAGCTGTGCCACTCTGGTCCCCACTCCTCAGGCTTCCGGCTCCTCATCAGCTAGCAGTTGTTCCAGCGTCTTTGCTGTTTGTGTGGCTGCCTTAGTCTCACTAGAGAGAAACTGGATAGAGGATCTGAGAAAGATGAAGTTATCCTTCTTCTCTCTGACCCAGCTCATTTTTCACATAAAGACAGGGCAGAGAGGGTCATATTTCTCTCTGATGTCTTTATTTTCCTGCCAATAAAAATCTTGTTAGCAGCCTGGCTGGGCAGGGTTTCGGGTCGGCAGTCCTGTCTCTGTGCCTTCATCAACCCTGGGTTAGTGTTGGAGAGTTGAAGTGCTAATTCTTTCCAGATCAGCGATATCAGGTGCGGTCAAAAGTCTGGGGCCATTCGTTTGGCCTGGAGTTATGTCCTCTTGTTAACCTGACAAACGTTTGCCACTTGTTCGGCAAGGAACCATGAGGGACATAGTGCAGCATTAGAAATGGCTGGGGGTGTCGTAACAGGGAGAGGTGTGGACAAGAGTGGGTCTGCTTGAGTCAGAGTGCCTAGGTCTGAAGCTGGCTTCATTGACTTAGGACATTTCTGCACCTGTGTTTCTGTTTCCCAGTTTCCTTATATCATTGAGATAACAACAAAAGTGCTTGGCATTGTGCCTGGAAAGAAGGAAGCATGCAGTTTTAGCATTGATAATGATTGCTCAATGACACTGAAACCTATAAAGAGCCTACTATGCACCAAGTACTGTTTTAAATAGTTGAAATACATCAGGCAATGAAAGAAAATTCTTTGTCCTTAAGTAGTTTATATGATAAGAATAAAGATGATGATGATAATGATGATGATGAAAATGAGGAACTTGCCCTCTGCCTCTGGGAGCTGAAAATCTACTGGGGGAAAAGTGAATCCCCACGCTGCCATGGCTTAGCTGGGATAGCTGGTGTCCGGTAAACTTCTGCTATACTTCAGAGAATAAAGGATGCTTTATACGGCGCTCGATCTCTACCTCCCACTTGGATGAGTGTATTAATGAACTTTATGTGCTAACTTTTCAACCTATGACAGGGCATGGTCTACCATGGGTGAGAAAGAGGCCTCATGGCTCATGGAGGCCCCACTAAACCAGAGAAGCTCTGCCGGGGTGCTGTGCGGCAGATGCCATCATTTATTCATTCATGTGGAAATATTTGCTCAGTACCTAGGAAGTGGCAGTTAACTGTGAAGCCAACTATGGCCAAGCACTGTGAAGAACACAGAGATGTGTGGGATGAGGTTCCCGGTCACACTTCATTAGAGCCAATGACACACCCTGAGGCCACTGTGAGCACCTCCTCTCCAAGTCGAGTCTTCATTCCCTTTTTCTACAACGAGGTCTCTCCCTTAGATAGGAAGGGAGGGCTGCTCCCAATGGAAGTGTAGTTCTACAGTGAGCCACTCCACTCGAACGCAGACCAAGGAAAACTCAAGGAAACTGTTCTGCCCTCTGCCATCTGACTGGGATGCTAAGTCTAAGAATATTAACAGCACCAGTGTCTCTAGAGGAGAAAATCAATTATGTGAATAACTGCCACGATTTAGTGAGAAAAGTTCCAGCCTTGCTTCAATATCTTCTGGATAAGACGCTTTGCAGGCCTGTCCCACATGACAGGGAAATGCAGATGTTGCAGCGGTTCCAGGCCTCACCGGTTCACACGTAGGTTTGATAATTGTATCACAACCAACTCATGTGGTCATTTTGTCCCAGGCCCTCTGTTAAGGCCGGTGTTAGGTTTGGGGGTGGGTGTGACCTTCCACATGATAAGCACGTAAGGATGAGGAGGGGGAGACTGGCACTGATTTGTATAGTGTGCTTGTTCCATAAGAGGTTTTTATTTGTGGTCCTCCAAATAGCCCATTAGAGTGGGCAGGAATCCTCTTGGCTTCTATTTTCTCTTTGGTGAAATGGGACAAGAGATTAGGCCAACGTCTCACGCTGGCAAGTGATAGAGAAGAATCTTAAACCTCCAAGCTCAGTGTCTGTCCCATCACCAACCAGCTTACTGAACTTAGTGATTATAACGTGGACTTAACTAAAGAAATTTCCAGATGGCTTTTCTAGAACACTAGCTCCTCAGAACAAGGCATCAGTCACACACACACAAACACACACACACACACACACACACACACACACACACACACAGAGGCAAAGGCATTTCTGTCAAACAAGTCAGAGAACTGCTGGAATGAAGAATAAATGAGCTTCGTTGCTGCCAGATCTCTCGGTACCTTGAGTAGGCTCACTTAACAATTGTCCTGCAGTCCAGGACAATTTAAGACAGGGAGGGAAGATTACAGAATTCTTTATCTGTGGAATAACTTGTAGGGACTAATTTCCTTTTCATCTTTCTATGGTACTAGGAATTGGACCCAGGGCCTTTACACTGAGTTATATACCCAGATTTTTTTGTTTTTTTGTTTTTTGACACAGAGTCTTGCTAAGTCACTAAGCTGTACACGCCAGGCTTGAACTCTTTAATCTCCTGCCTCAGCCTTCCACAGGTGAGCACCACCATGGATTTCTTAGTTTTCTAGGAAATACATTCGGGAAGAAACCCTGTTTTAATTTGCAGTTTGCTTTATTTCCCTGTAAAGACCTCAGAACTATCCCCTCTGAAAGAAGGATGATTAAGAATGCTTCCCAGGGCTCATTCTTGACCTATTACTTACAAATCCCGTTCTAAGGCCAGTCAGTCTTCAAAGCAGCCATGCTTTCTAGGTATGTGAGACTCACTAGCACCTTGTTAAAATATGGGTTCCTGGGTTTGCAATCCCAGAGACTGCAATTCCACAGGTTTGGGGTGAAACCACTGTACCAGATGATTTTGGTATGAAAGCCACACTTCACCAAGGCCTGGAGATTGTTACCTAGAGCCAGTGAGGACTACAGAGAAGGCTCTGGACATATGACAGGTGGAGGACCTCAGCCTTACACATCTGATGATTACAAGTGTGCACGGTCAGTCTGCTTCCCTGAGAGTATGGCCATCCTTTAGCTCACAGCTTCTTTCTAAGTGGGTTTTATACCTTTTTATCCACCCCAAATAGGTAATCATTCTCTAATGTGCTCTTGAGGAGAAGGGCAGAAGTCCTTTGGTCACCTGCAATGCACCATCTATTTGCAAGGAATTAAGAAAACCTCATGCACCGTGTCACACAGCCAAGGGTGCACTTTGAAAACACCCCACCACACACATATATAAGAAAACACAAAAGCCCAAGATGGCCACACTGTAGTTCAAGCTCTGAAGATGGGGGGATGCTGGGTCACAAGGCTCCAGTGCAGTTATGCTCTATGTGAGCGTAACTTATGTAACCGCTGGCTTCATGTATGATTTGATATTGACAAACAGCTACTATTGGGCCTGGATTGTTGCAATAGTGTGAGGCTGGCTGGGGGGCTAAGAGATGCTGAGCAGCTAACTAAAGAGATGAACTATGGCTAAGTGACTGAGAGTCTTTTCTCCGGGTTGCTCCAATCTCAAGTGAACTGTGCCATCTGAACTGGTCACTGGACAGCCCAGTACTCACATCCCGGGATTCTGGAAGAGTGTTGGCTTTTTAGAAGAGGTTTATTGCTGAACAGAGTTATATAATTCTAAGGTCTGTTTGGAGGCAAGCTGCCAAATTTTGGTGGCTGAAAGAGCAATTGTTTTCCAATTTCACCTCAAACCAGACATGGTTAGGAAACTTTCAAATTATGAAATATTTTCAAGTGAACATAAAGTATTCTTAAAAATTCATGGAAATGAAGTAGGACTGAGAACACAAGAGTACTGAAATCCTTTCCCACAGGGCAAACTGGCAGAGCCAGTTCTAACTATGGAAAGTTCTTGTTAGAGTTTCCCACTCCTGACACCAAGATAGTTTTCCTGGAGTGCTTTTCATAGCTCCTAGAGCGAGAAATAATAGAAACCAGAAGAGGACATCAGAACTATGCTTCATAGTTTCCTGGGCTTATTTTATATATCCTTATGTTTACATTGTATGCATCTTTTTTTTTTTTTTACCTTGCCTTTCACATAACATTATAACACAAGTGCTTCCCCAAGTGGCTCCAAGTCTTCTAATATAATGTGTACACAATGGCTGCATTACTTCTCATCATATAAAGACCCTGTAATTCATTTAACCTTTACTCTCTGGTTAGGCATTTTGGTTGTCTGCATTGTTTTCTTCTTGTAGAAAAAGTATGTGATACGTTCTCATCACATTAAGCTGTTCCTGATTTAGAATCATTTTCTTAGGAGATGTTCTAATGTAGATTGAGTGCTAACAGAATAGCAGTGTAAACTGTCTTCAATTTTTCTTTACTTTCTCAAAATGTTAGGAAGTTCCTTTGGTGTCAAGCTGGTCTGAAGTCACATTCTGTGAAGAGCTTGATTTCAAAGTACTAAAGATTTAGGAAAAGGAAAAAAAAAACCCAGCAAGACTAGATGTAAAATCAGAATGCTATTAAAAACTGGTAATATTTATGGTTTAATTTTTTGACAGATAATGGGTGCAGGGTTTATTTTAGGTAGAATACGATGTTACATAGTTAAATTGTTGTAATGATGTAATTCACAAACCATGAATACTATACAAATTACTGAATTATACACTTTAAATAGATGAACTGTATCTATATAAATCAAGTCCCAGTAACGCTGTTAAAATAAGAAGTAAATACTTTGAAAGTACAGTTCATGTCAAATCGATGAAACAACACAAATAAAGCACTTGCGCAAGAATTTCGTATTTTAAGGCTACACCATATTTGCAGCTAGGGCTTTTTGACATTCAAAATGAGGAAATACCCATGTGACTCGGGAATCAATCAGACCTACATAAGATTACTGGCCGTGCTACTTACTAGCTGTAGGACCTTGGGCTAGCTAATTTGCCTCCCTCAGATTTCGTCTTCTGACCCATAGAATCATACTCTCTAAGGCTAGCAAACATCCTTTCTTATTTGTTTGGCTGCTGCTTGCTATTTCATAATAATTCCCATAGAGTTTAGGACTTGTTTCAAATTAGTTACCTCAGGGAAATAGTGCTTTTTTGTTATATTAACAATGACTCTGGAAAAGGAGGACCATTCTCAGGTAGCTGAGGGACACACCTCTGTGTACCGTCACCAGGGTGAGGCAGGACAGCTTGTCACTCCTCTGTTCCATGACTCCACACTCAGTGTTGTAGGACAGTGATCATGCTGTAGGTAAAGTCAAACAAGTTTCAAATTAGAAATCTGAGAGATTGAATCAGATATGTAACTAAAAGCTATATAAGAGCTGCATCCTGGACTCCTTTGTTCCAAGCCTTAATTTTTCAAAAACTATAAGTTCAGTTCTGTGTGCTCAAATTTTTAAATCTTCTGCATATGAATCATCTTTTCAATTATATATTGCAAAGTCTCGTAGATCAAATTGTCACTTGAATGCTTACCAAGTCAAATTCACGGTAGTAACAGTGATATATTTCATTATATTCAACTTATACATTAAGTATGAAAGTATCTGGAAACAAATGATTTATCATGTTACCATTTTAGTTATTGATTTCATCACTATCGAGACAGAGAGACCAAAGCTCAGTCCAGAGTGGGGACTCATCCAAATCCACAAGGCCATGTAGAGGCAGCTGTCATGATGGGACCATGTTTTTCTGCTCAGGTCTGTGATAAATGGGGATGTTTGCCACCACAAACAATCTAGTGTCCATTCATCTCTGTGTGGAATAAATGGCATAGTGGTTCTACCTGGGAGGAGGTCAGTAACTCACTGCTGGAAGTAGAGAGATGGAAAAATGATTCTCTATTGTGGAGAAACTACCATTATAATGGGAGTCATAAGTGCAGATGGACTGACTTTGATGATGCATGTCTCTATTTCAGCAGTTTAATATTGAGGACATGGGGAACTGTTAGAAAAGATTTTACAGGAACAGGGGCATGTGAGATTGACCTTGCAGGAAAAGTGTTCTTTGGTTTATGATCCGAGAATAGGTGTGTGCTTTGGTTCAAGGCACTCAAAGTGGAGGCCCTGGGGGTACAAAGAGGAACACGGGGCATGGGCTCGTCTGCCAATGGTGATGGAAATGCAGTGCTGCTTGGGTCTAAGTCTTGGAGAGTGGATGAATGGGAGACGAGGTAGGGCAGACATGAGTGGGCTTTTGGATGATTCTGAGAAGTGTGAACTCAGACTGCTGGGTGAAGGCGGTCAAGATAGGATTACAAGTTAGAAAGTGTTTGTGCGTGCATGGGGGACACACTGCAGACTGAATATTTGTGTCATCCTAAATTGATACATTGAAAATCCTAACCTCTGATAGGACTATATTTACAGATGGGGCCTATGAAAGTGGCTAGTGGAACCCTGATCAGGGACTAGTACTCTCACGAAAGCGGTCCTAGAGAGCTACCTTGCTTCACCACTCTCTCATGTTGTTTTGTTTGTTTTGCCATGTGAGGACACAGCAAAAAGATAGTTTTCTGTGAACCCGGAAGCAGGCTGTCACTAGACACGGGATCTGCCAGTGCCTTGATCTTGGTCTTCTTGGCCTTTGAAACTGTGAGAAATAAGTTACTCTTGCACTAGTTTGTAGGATTTTGGTAGAGCAGCCTGAACAGACTAAAACGGAAATAGAGACATAGAAGGAGAGGAATTGATTCTGGCAAATAGCCTAAAATTTGAATGAGTGTGAACAATGCAACACAGGAGGTCAAGACTCCTAGTTGGGAAATAATTTCAGATGCATTGCAAGGAGTCAAGTGAAAGATAAGGATCTAGTCTGAGAAAGCCGGGTGGAGTGGGGAGGATGAATTGGATGGCCATTAATAGAGCTGAGTTTCTATTAAGTGTGAGAGTAAGAAAGAAACAGAAATGGAGGACGACTAAGAATTAGTGGAAACAACCAACAGAGTGAAGAGAAAACCTACAGAATAGGAAGAAAATTTTGCCACTATTCCTCAGACAGAGGACTAACATCTAGAATATATAAAGAACTAAAAAAAAGTTAGACTGTCCCTAAATAGGAGACTCAATTAAAAAAATGGGGCAATGACATGAGTAGACATTTCTCAGAAGAAATAAAAATAGCTAATAAATACATGGAAAAATGTTTAGTATTCTTGGCCATTATGCAAATTAAAACAACACTGAGATCCCATCTTACTCTATAAAGAATGATTGTCATCAAGAAATAATAACGAATGCTGACAAGGCTGTGGGGAAAAAGGAACATTTCTACATTGTTGGTGGGAATGTAAACTAATACAACTACTGTAGAAATCAGTATGGAGACTCCTCAAAAACCCGAAACTAGAAATCCCATTTGACTCAGCTATTCTCCTTATAGGTATCTTCCCAAAAGAGTTAAAGAATCATATTACAGTGATATATGCCTTCCCGTTGTATAGCAGCAGAATTCATAATAGCTAAATCTTGGAAATGGTCTGTAGATCATCAACAGATGAATGGATAAAGAAAATGTATTTATACACTGGTGTACTACTCTACTATAAAGAAGGATAAACTTGAGTCATTCATAGGTAAATGGATGCACCTTGAGACCATAATAGTAAGTGAAATAAATCAGATACGCAAACTTAAATAGCACATGGTTTCTCTTATATGAGAAACCCAATATATAAACAGAGTGCAAAATAAAATATAATAGGAAAAAGGGAGATGTTTTGTAAATGGGAAGGGGATGAAGAGGTTGAAAGAGGGGGGTTATAAAAGAGGGAAAAGGGATGAACAAAAGAACTGGAAAAAAAAGGAGATAGATCTTTTGCAAATGGGAGGGGAACCTAGAGATGAAAGAAGGTGTGCTACGATTAGCAACATCCCCCACTCCCCATGATAAATGCAATCCTTATGTACTACACACATGTACTAATACAAATAAAAATGTATAATAATAAACAATTTTACTTAGGGAAAGTGGGTGAAAAATAGTACTGGAAAATATAAGGTGAACAATTTGAGGAAAGATAAGAAGGGGAATGCTATTTGGATCAAATTATATTTTTGGTGTTTACAGGGAATCCAGGTAGAAGTGTGGTAGTTGGGGATGGGACTGGAGAAGTCAGAGAAGGAGAGGGAGACTTGGAACCCAGCTCAAAGGTAGTTTGTGTAGTTGAAGACTGGAGGGGTGGGGTCATTCATGGAGCAGAGGCAGAGGGAAATAAGGAAAGAAAAAGAAATCACACCTGGAAAATGCGGACCTTTATTACAGAGGATCCAGTAAAGAACTGCAGAAGAAAAGAGAGAAGTAACCACAATGACTTAGACATAAAGAGCAGAGAATTTGTTATACTAGAAAAAGGGTGGCTGAGAAAGTTACACCCCAAATGGACTCTTGTCAGGGCGGATGCTAACCTGGGCAGGATACGGAGAGCATCCCCAGCAAACTAGAATGTGTGGCCTGCCTGGCCTGACACCACCAGCTGGAACAGACAGTGTCATCCCCAGCAAAGTTTCTCAGGAGAGCTGCCAAGGACTTGGGTTAGGCAGGTCAGGAGAGAGGGAGAAAGGGAGAGAGGAAGGCAAAAAGGAAAGAAGGCAGGCAGGCATGCCATAAATGTTCACTGGCTTGCTGATCTACTTTCTTGATCATTTAATTTACTCATCAACTCTACAAAGAGTTGTAGTATCTGACTGTAGAACCATTTCCTCTGTTCTCCTGTTTCCAGGAGAAGTCCTGTCACTGGCCCTTGCAGTTTCTCTCCGCAAAGAGGAGATGCTTGCTGTATCTGACTGGTGGGGGCTGAGAGTCCATTGGCCCCCTGTTTTGGCCTAGTTGGGCAAAGGCACTAGTGTCCCTGGGGTCTTTAGTCTCCCTATTCTTCTTCAGGGATCTGCTGTCTGATCTTCACTGCTCTGTTCTTTGTCACAAGAATGACTTTTCTGAAAAGGAAGGCAGCCATGATTGTCCAGTTATCTTGCCTGAGTTTGGGTTAGTCTTTGAAAAGTAAAATATTAATGAAAGCATTGGCCTGTAGATCCAACTGCATTCCCAAATTGAAATATATGAGTTATTAAACTGACGTTCACACCTCCTAGCATCAGTTTTTCTCATGTCTATTTCTTATTTGATTCTGAGTTGAGAGAGTGGAGAAAAGCATGAGGTGAGGTGAAGTGAGGTGATGTGTTGATGGGTTCAACTTCCATTGAGTGTCTATGTTACATATGGGGAAATTGAGCTCACTTAGTTTGTAAATGATAGAGCAGGAGTAAAGCAGAGTGTAAGTCTAGAGATTAAACCCACACTGCATGTCTCCACCATGCTGCCTCCTCAGATTGAAATTACTTTGACAAAAAGAAAAAGAGACACAGTATGTGATTCCCTTTATCATGGGGTACAGATTCACTTAAGCCACTTTTGATGTCTTGCTTGTTCCTGCATTAACTGCTTAGGATCTACTTGGTAGATCCTGAGATTGTCCTCTCATGGGTTCTGCTGGGGGAGGACTGAATGTTAACACAGCAAACACACTTCCTTTTCCCAAAGAGCCTGACTCTTTGATGATGCCAACTTTCTTAATGGAGAATAGGAAAAAAGTCCAATTTGTCTGCGGGAACATTGAAACTCTTTCCCAGGGGAGGGTGATCCTTAGAAATGTCGTGGGAATCTTCCTGCAGGCTCTCCTGTGCTCTACACTAGGGAATTCTTGACTTTTCCCCCTCGGTCTTACTCATCCTAACCACCGCCCCAGCACCGACTCCCCGTCCCCTGCCCCAGCAAGGGTGTGTGTTTGAGAATACCTCACACTTGGAGAGAGTGGTCCTACTCTTAGACTCTTGCTCCTCGCTGTAGCTCTGCTGGTTCATTTTCCTGAATGAGAAACCTGACGTGAGAGTTGTCCGAGGCTAGCTGGGCTCTGAAGATGACTGAGCTAGTGTGAAACTTGAGTGTGAGGCTCCCGACTTTCATGCTTTTTACGCTGTAAGACCAGGTATATTTTTAAGCCTGACTCTCAACGTATAAAATAGAAAAGAAGCAGAGGTAACTCAGAAAGCATGGCAATTGGGAGCTTTTTGTATTTACCTTCCTCTTTACCTCTTACAGTTTCCCCAGAAAACCTTCACTGTAGCATAATCTGCTCCCAGATTAGATCCTGATACTATATTTTTCAACTTCAAAATCTTCATGTTTGGATGAAAGAATAGTCTCAAGTTTCAGAATTGTGGTATATAGGAATATGTTTAGACCTGTCCCATTAATTTTAGTATTAAAACTCTGCCACCTACCTTTACTTGAGGCAAAGTGGGACAGTGTGAAGAGCATGACATTTTGAGTTACAGTGCTCAAGTACAAACCACAGTTCTGCCACTTACCAGCTATGTGGTTTTGATGAGTCACTTAATCTCTGAGGCACAATAGCCTCGTTAGTGAAATGGGTTTATTCTCTCACAATCTGGCAAAGTCACAATGGAGATGATTGGAGCCAACATTCACGAAAGCTTTGTACAAAACTAACTGGTCACAAGTATATGCTGCTTGTCCTTGTGTGGCCACTTTTGGCTTTGACGTGGCTGGGTTTAAGACATTTATAGAAGCCATCTTCATTCATTACCTATTTACTCAATTTATTAAGGTCCTCCTGTGTTCCAGGTGGGTACTGATATATTTGGCAGTCTAGGTTACACTATCAAAAAAAAATTGAAAAATACTTGAAGGCACCCGAAAGTGGGTGGAAGAGGAAAACAGGAATAAAAATACTGTTACTGAAAGAAAAGAATCAGTTGGGTTTCCAATGTGATTTCCTTTTTGGATATTTAAAAGTGAGAAAATGAGTCTCACCATCTTTGAGGCAGCAAGCAGTGAGGCCCACACTGAAGGGCCGCGACACACTTGTGATGACTTTAAACCTCCACAGTATACACAGTTTAGGGCAGCCATACACCCGCCGAGGACTGCGGTCTGTGAGAGGTGGGTGCTTTGAGAGCTGAGAGACAAGTGGGGTTGGGCTTAAAATGACTCAGAGCAAGCAGCTTGCTGGCTGATGGAAGAACGTTGTGTTGGGCTCTGTGGCTGCTGAGACCTGGCAATAGGTCTTCAAGCCTTCCTGGGAACAAGTGCCACCTTTTCACTCAGAGCAGGGTGAGGGGTCAGGAGTGGGGTGGGTAGGACCTTGGGGTGAGCCCCGTTAGGGATTATGAGCCAGGGGAGCTCCCATTCACTCTGATACAAATGACCAGTACTTTACTAATTTAAAAAAAGAAACAAGTCAACAACTCCTGGCCAATATGGTGCTATATTGACATATCTTGGCAAATTAATTAGAATATGTGCAGGCAAAGACTCAGCAAGTAACCCTGAACTGACTGTGCACTACTATGAAAATTAGAATAGCGTCACATACAAAAAAATTTTAAATTATAAAAATAAATCATAGGTAAAACTCATTTTTCCTATGTAGCTAGAGTGCAGAAGGAAGGTGTCTACCAATAATTTTGTGTGGGGTGATCTATGTGACTTTTTAACTGTATTTTCATTTCCAAGTTGGAAATCCTTTAAACACAGAACATTCTTTGCAAAGGTGAGAGGTAAGGATTTAGTTTGGCTTGGAATCTACATAGTAGATTCCTTGGCACCAGGAATTGTTCAAATGAAATGTATCAGATTTCATAGTCAGGACCTGAAATCCACATTGTCTTGTGGAAGAATAAATTGTTGAACCAGATTGAAATTAATAGGATAAGCTTGTTTCTTATTAGAGGGCTCCTCGTTAGGCTGATTAAAACAAAACAAAACGAGAAAAGCAGAAAGAAATCTCAAAGTGGCCTGTGTATATCAGCAGGTAGGCGGTCTTTGGGTGCCTTGGCCCTTCAACATGTGACCTGAGGACCACTTTTCACAAATTACCTAGGATTTGTCTGAAACAGTGACTCTTAGGCCCTAGTCTAAACCTTCTCAACTAGAGTTTACATTTAACAAAATACCGAGTGTGTAATTTTTATGCATCTTATAGTTTCCACAGCTTGGGGACCTTGAGTTCACAGAGATGAATCTGAAATTGGTAATAAGCTGGGTGCTAGATGAGACCTCTGGAGTCAGATAAAAGAGAGTTGTCAAAGCTCTTTCTGATAGTGTAATTCCCAAATACATGGGCGCCATAGTTCTGTGAGTGACTGTCCTTTCGTATAAATGGCTTCCTCCAGCACAGAGCTGTGGATAAATCAGAACATGTGACATAAATTTAGAAAGAAAAGAACTGGAAAAAAGAAGGGTAGTAAGAAATATCATTCATATCTGTTTTTCATTATCAAAATAATAATGCTGATTTGCATGCTTTCTAGATTCCTTAGGGTATTCTATTGCCACTCTAAGGTTTTTTTCCCCTTTTTACATATTTAGAAACAATTTAATGGAAACATTGTTGCATGGGAACAAAAATATTTTTCTCACAAAATGTTCCCATTAAATAAGTTGCCACATATTTCTGTTCCATATGGTGCTTCATAAACCAACAGTGTTTATAGGCAATTGATACAGAAAAAAGTAGATTTATGTGTTTAAAGGAGCTCTATAAATTGAAAAAAGATAATTGATGTTTAATTCTGTTTTTAAAAAGTAATGTTAAACATCACTTAAAGCTAAATCCTTTAGAAAGACTGCAGAGAAAGCAAATAGTAACTTCATTCATTACTGACATTTTCATTAGGATACAGAGATAAGTAACAGTAGCTTTGCTACTGAAGAACTCAACCTTAGTGGAAGAGGGAGAAAAAGAGATGTGGATGAGAGCTTCCATAGAGAGGTGCAGGTGCTCTGGGAGAGTGCAGTAGGGGTCCTTAGTGAGCCTGATGGGTGAGGCAGGTGCTAAGGGAATCTGCTGGAAAAGGTAATCTGTAGTTGGAATCCTTTAGAAAGAAGCTCATGAAGCTACTCGCTTACTTTCTTCAGGCTTCCTCTTGCTATCATTGAAGGCTTCTCTGACCATCTGTATTGAGAGAAATCTTTACTCAAACCCTACTGTCTCCGTCTCTTCACCCTGTTTGTTTCCTCCATAATAGCATCCAGAAAGGCCTGATGATCCCTTCATCCTCTATCTACAGCCTCGAGTAGCCCGCTCCCACATTTTATCAGTGGTCTGACCAATAGAATAGGACAGAAATAATGGTATGTCCTTCCCAAGAGTAGGTTATGAATCACACTGTGGCTGCTGTCTTGATTGCTTCTTTCTTTCTCTTGGTTCATTCATTCAGGGCAGAAAGCTAGCTGTCAAGTTGTGAGCAGTTCTCTTGAGAGGACCACGGGTGAGGAACAAAGCTTTGTGATAATACTACCTCAGTTTACTTGGAAGCAGACCCTTCAGCTGCTGACAGACCTTCAGCTGAGACTGCAGTCCTGGCTAACAACTTCACTACAGCCTTGTGAGGAACTATAAGGCAGAATCACCCATCTGTACTGCTCCTAGACATTCTACTTCCAGCAATGAGAAGTCATAAATCTTTGTGGTTTGTAGGAGCTATGCTAAGTTTTGAGGTAATTTGTCACATAGTAATAGTTAATGTGTCACTTGGGGTATTATAATCTTATTTATTACTATCTTTCCTCAAGTAGAAGATGATTTCCATGAGGGCAATTACTTTTTTGTGTGCACTGCTGTCCCTCTAATGCCTGGCACCCTGCCTGGATTCTGGTAGGTGCTCAGTAAGTCGGTGGACACTTACTGTGATGGTTTGAATGAGGAGTCATAGTGTTTCATAGTATGTGGGAGGTCCTCAGGACAGAAAGGACGATCTTCGTTTCTCTTCTTATCTAACCGAGTGAGTGTTTCCTAAGTGGTCAACCCTATAGCTAATTCGGCAACCTCATCAGACTCTCCAGAGGATAGGCACAGCGCCAGTAAAGCTGGTTTTCAGTCAGCCACATCTAAGGGGCGACAGGCTTTTCTTACTTGGGTTTCCTCCATGCCAATGGCTGCAGACCACTTCAGGGACTGATTCTCAACTCAGAGTGCTAACTGACCCCGGGAGCTGGCTGACTGCCGGGAAATGTGGGCCCTGGAACTATGAGCCAAAACAAACTCGATGGAAATCAAAGTCTAGTCCTTCTCCTCTAATTACCTAGACTGATGAGAGTCCTGTTGGGCCGCTGAGGGTTGTAGTTCCTCAAAGGAAAGGGACTCATGGCCAAATCTAAACCATAACTGTGGGAACTCCAAAGTCAAGAATCCTAAAGCAAACACAGAGACCGAAGGAGCAGGCTAATACTGAGAAGATGGACCTGACTGGGTCGAGGGCAAAATGAAAGCCAAAAGCCTGAGTCCTGGACTGTAGCTTTCCATAGTCACTGACTTCCACCCTGCCTACCCCACAGAATCAGGTAGGGGCCACTGCTGGTTATTACAGTCTCGTGTGTACATCAGCCCTCACCAGCCTTGGTTTCTGCCAACAACATCTCTCCTTTACCCGCTCTGCCACTAGTAGGCCTAGAAGAGATGGAAAGCATAGAATGTTAAAAAGAGATTTTGTTTCATTGTGTTTTCTTTCTGCTCCTGTCACTGTTACCTTGGCAATGGCTCTTCATTTTACAGACCCAGTGGCAGCAGCTGGTTCTAGTTCGTGGTTTTGTCACCATCCCAGAACCAGGTGTATCTGAAATACAAATGCTAGCCCGCCTGCGTCTCCTCCACAGGAGCCTGGGCCTCTACAGTTCCCCCTGATCACACACACTAGCAATGGCAGGCAGCACACTCCTGGAAGATTGTAAAGTTTGCTCTAATTTTGTTTTGCTGTAGCTTTAGAGGTCATCCCTATTCCTGCATCCTTCAAAAACAGGTTAAAATTTACTTCGAACTGGGTGTGGTAGCACATGCCTGTAATCCCAGCTACTCAGGAGGCTGAACTAGGATGGTTGCAAATTTGAAGCTAGCCTGGGCAGTTTAGTGAAACCCCTATCTGAGAGTTAAAAAATAAAAAGGGCTCCGTGCAAAGGAAAGCTT
>PVJO010020781.1:0-31369 GCA_004026905.1 Hystrix cristata
TGGGTGAATGGAAGGGAGGGAAAGGAAGGGGGGAAGAGGGGGGAAAACCAAGATGTATCATGTACAGGTACAAAATAACCATGTTGATTATGATCATTATGTATACAATGTACCAATACATGTTCTTGGTAAAAATAAAAAATTAAAAAAAAATTGACATGCATTTGGGACTCTCAAGCATCACCCCAAAAGTCACTCTTCTGAATGTGCATCTCACGACTGTGCCAGATTTTAAATTGGAGAAAGCCCAACCTCCCTACAACCCTCTGTCATCCTATAGCAAGCGACAGGTCTGGTACCTGTTAGAGATTTCACTCCCTCCTCAAGCTCCATAGGTGATCTGCACAAAGTCCTCGTGATTAAACAATGGTTGTTCTTTGATATCTCTCCTTGTTGCAATGCCCCATAGCATTATTGCCCAATAATGCTTATGTGTGCTGTGTGCTGAGATGTGTGCTGAGAGACAGCAGTGAGAGATGAGATGAGAGAGAGTGAGAGATGTGTGCCAAGAGATAGCAGTGACCAAGATAAACTTGGCAGGAAATTGTATTTACTATATCTTTTGGGACCCTCTTCAGCCAAGCATTTCATGGGCTGGGAAACCTGGGAGCTGAGCCAGAGAAACAACGCATGGGTAGGAGATGCTGGGTGCCCCGAAGGTCCTACATCTGCTAAGCAAGGTGCTAACGCGTGCTCACCCAGGATCTTGGCTTACCAAGCATTGCACACTGGAGAGCACTTCATGTCTCTTGCTTTCTCTCTCTGTGTCAGGGTTGCTGTTTAAAAGTCTCCTTGGATATTTAAAGCATTTTAAACCTTCATTTATAAGAGATTTGGTCCTTTATTTTATATTCCTCTAAGTCACAAGCAGCAGGTTTGAAGCTGCATTTAAATACAGTGGGGAGTAGAAGGAGTTGTAAAAGTTGGAGATTAAGTTAAATAAATCTTCTAAATATAATTTTATTTATTGGGAATAGGGAGGAAGTCAAGGAAGTAAGAAGATAAACGCATTAGTTTTCTGTCACTCCTGTAACAGATAAACACAAATTTAGGGGCTTAAGAATCACTAAGTTACCTTCCAGATCTGGAGGTCAGAAGTCTGACGGCTGTCTCACTGGGCTAAATTCAAGGGCTCAGTTTCTTTAGCCACGTTTCCTAAGATAATCTATTTTCTTTCCTTTCCCAGAATATAGAGGTTGCCCAGTGATGGGGCCCCTTTCATCTTCATGGCCAGCAACAAAGGGCTAAGGCCTTCTGACACTGAACGTGCTGAGCTTTCCCACAGTCCCATCTCCTCTCACTCATCCTCTTCCTTTGCTTCTGTCTTCCATGAAGAACCCTCCTCTTACCGTGGATATACCGTGATAATCTGCTGCTTGGTAGAGGTGGTACTATGAACCCAGGTTTTTCCTACTGAGCTACATCACCAGAACTTTTTTATTTTTTATTTCGAAATGGGGTCATCTGCATTGCTAAATTGCCCAAGATGGGCTTGAATTTGTGATCCTCCTACCCAGTCTCCCAGAGTCCTGGGATTATAGATGTGTACCAGCCCAGATAGCCTCCCAATTTTAAAGTCGGTTGATTAGCAACATTAATTCCATCTTCAACTTTAATTCCCCTTTACCAGGTAATCTTATGTTTCCACAAGTTCCAGGGATTAGGCCATGGACATCTTTAGGAAGGCCCGTTACTCTGCTTCCCAGATTACATACAATTACAGATATGCTCAGATCCTGGAATTGAATTCTGAAATCAGGACAGTTTCAGAGTGGTCGTTGTGTCTAAGCATCTGCACTTCTTTCTACATGCATAATGCGTCTGCTGAGTCTCTAGCTCCGTAGACTGACCAAGACCCAGATCCTAGAGATGTGCTGTGGGAAGCGCAACAACACATCTTTAAAGAATTCACTGAAGCACAAGTTCTGTGAACTGCTTTCTCCTTAACCAACTACATGTTTAATGAGCACTCTTCATGTCTTTGGTAAATCACACTGACTGAGTGTTCACGTGCAGAAAGCTGTCTGCTGGCTAGCTAATTTCTGACACTGTTGCTTCCACCAATTGAGTTGGATGCTCACCCACATCAGTTGCGATTGTACCCAAACCTGTTTATGCCACTTGTATATGTTCTTGCAATTATGTAATTTAATTAAGTGTCACATAAACCAATGAAAGATGAGCATGAAAAGAGAGTTGGTTTTATGTACACCAAGCGGAATGCCTCCGAAAGACTTGAGAAAGATGAGTTACTTAAAAAAAAAAAAAAGGAGGCAAGCAAATTAGATGGTAAAAAAGAGCAGTGAAAGATAGGAAATAAAATCATAAAAATGGCACAGGATTTTGCCAAAAAAGGCAAGTGGATCCAGTAGTGAGTAACTACCAATGTTGAGAAACAGGAAGAACTGGAGCATGATGGCAAAAAAAGTAGGGAGAGTCCCCAAGAATATAAACTAGCAGTATAAGTGTTCTTGCCTCACTTTTATGGGCTGAAGAATGGGTGGGTTAGACCTGGCTGATGTAAGATCACCTGTAATCATCCCAAGGGTAGATTTGAGCGGGGATTGAAAGGTGATTTACAGACACACTGATTTTTTTCCATAAGGCATGGTGGTAAGACAGCTCTTTCTCGGTCAGTTATTATGGGTCTCTCAATTTCTGCATGCCTCTCTTCCTGGAATTAACAAGAGTCTTGGAAATCCCTTCCACTCCATCTGAAAAATCTGTCCACTAGCGACCTAGCGCTGACAGACAGGGCCATTGAGATAATGCTTCTGAAAAACTACTTCCAGAAAATCCTAGCTCTCTGCTGCTAACCTTTCCCCCCAGAGACAGTACTTAATATGGGTAATACTGAGGAGCCCCTGTGTCAGACTTTCCAGTCTGATCTTCCGCCTTACTCTGAACATGTCCAGAGACGAGGATAAATACTTCCTTTAGCCATAGCTTGAACGTCTTTGAGCCCTTGTGCCCACATTCTAAAAGAAATCAGAACTGGATCCTAAATGAATTCAAGACATTGAAAGAAGACACATCAGAAATTTCCAGTGCACATTTCTCACCCCACCTTTTCTTTCTGCGTGGATCTTCTATTAGCTGGAACCCAGCATCTGCTGTCTGTGAGTGCTGGAGTAGGGAGAGTTGGGCCACCGAATGAACTAGAATCCTGGCATGTGTCACAGATGCCGTGAGAAACACGGAATTTGTCTCTCTCGCCCTTTATCAACCCACAGAAGCAAGGCAAGGAACCAGTGGAAGGTCCAGCAGCATCATGAGGTATAATTCCATGTAGAAGAGTCAAGAAATGGATATTTTACTATAATTTCAAAACCAGAAACCAATAGACTTAAAAGTTGATTGGAAGAAGGAATTACTAACATAAATTTCTCAAAGAGTAAACAAATCCCCTAACAATAATTTAAATTGATAAATTTTATCTAGATGACTAATAGGATTAAAAATAGAAATTAAAAGGTGTGGGACCGGAGGAACAACATACACTTTTCATTTTCATTGTATCCTATCTTGCCCTATTTGCACCAGTATACAGATAGTAAAAGGTCTAGAAAGTTTCACATTAAACTTTAAAAGATGAATTTTTCTAGAGATAGGGGAATGGACAGGGAAGAGAGTTTTACTTTCTGCTTTTCTTTGCCCCTATGATATACTTTTTTTTCCCCTATGATATTGATAAACATGTATTACTGCTGTAATTTAGTTTTGAAAAATTAACAATAAAAAAGAATGTTTCAAAGTCTTTGCTTGTGAAATACTAATAGCATCAAAAATATTCCTTTCATACAACTGCACTGTTAAGAACAGATATGAGTCCTATTCACACACAGGCTTAATGGATATAATCATAAACTGAAGTAAGGATTAAAGTATCTTTATATTATTTATTTATCAATTATAATTTATTTAAAAATTCTTCTGGAAATAATCGAGTTAAAATAGGAATTTAAAATTTATTTTAAAAACCCTCATGTTTCCCATTCTTCAGAGATAATATTCTAGTATATAGTCACTCAACATGTCCACGAGTCTATTTTCAATCCACAAGCACACATACAGATACATATACACACACATATTTTTATTAAGCAAAAATAGGGTAATATACTCCTACTATTTCACAAAAATAATAGAAATGGTTAAGAAATAAGTGTATCGCTTTTACACCAGATCCTTGTTAATTTTTTCTATAACTTTCTAAGTTTGTAAGATGAACTGCTTTAGTGAGAATAGTGTTTAAAATATTATCAAAATTATAAAGACTTTTGAATTTAGAATGAGTTCAAAGACAATTAGCTTAAAAAGCCCAAAAGGCTTTATTGAGTTAACAGTGAATGTAAAAAATGAAATTAATTTTAAACCATTGATTTTTTTCCTAAAAGAGTAAGACATTTAAATTGTTTTTTAATTCAATGTTTCAGCTCAAGAAACTGAAATTAACTCAATTTAGCTTTTCTGTAGTGTTTGAAAATAGATCTTAATATTAATCCAGCCTTGACACCACAACATACAACAACATACAGCCTCTCGGACCCCTCCTGGACCCCATGGCCTTCTCCACTCGGCAGGCTCTGGACCAGCAAGGGCCGTCAAGGGCAGCACTGCTTTGGGACCGGAGGTGGGTGGAGAGTGCCCTTAAATTCCCGAGACCCTTAAAGCATCATTGAATGTGATGTTTCTATGCAGTACCCCCCCACCCCACCGAGCAAGGAAGGTGCTGACATTTTATGCTAATCCCCAGCCCAGGGGAATCTAGTCTTAGGAATTCTTCATTCACCAGGGCTAGTTGCTGCCACCCTGGAAGCTTGCCCCTGTTCTCATTTTCCTCTGCGTGTCCTCTGAAGGGACATCCTGTCCCTTCGCTCAGACCTGGAGCAAGAACGTCCTCTGAGTTCGATGCCCTTTCCAGGACTCGCCACAACATGTTCTTGCATGAGAATCAGAAGAGAGGCTGCAGAGTGGGGACCTGGCGTCTATCTGGGCAGTGTGATTTGAGGAGAGAAACACCGATTCTGATTAGGCTTCTCACACAGAAAGCTCCGATGGGAAGAAACACCCATCAGCAAGTCGGGCGTTTGTCCTCTACCCCAGGGCCCTTTAGGAAATAACTGAGAAAATGATCTGACCTCAACAGGACTCAGTTCCCTAAATATAAAAGGGGAAAAATAAATAATACCACCGTAATAGTTTTTTATTGCATGCTATCTTGACCCAGTTTTGAGGCTGGCCAGTGTCCCTTCTTGAGTGTATTTATATATAGTTCAACCCCAACCACCACCCTTAGTGGACTGTCACATCCAGGTCACTGTAAACATAGCCTCAGCAGCCCAGGTCACAGTAAACATAGCCTCAGAACCAGGACAGCCCTAAAGCCTCAAAGCATGCTGAAATTATTCAAAGTGGCAAATCCCAGCCCGCTGGCCCCACCTCACCTTTTCCTTCCTGTAGAAGCCATAATAAACTCGCTTGTCCCCGTCCCCTCTCTCCTTGTCCCTCATAACTGATCCTTGTGCTTCCCCCAATGGGCCTGTGTGGTACACAGTGCTCGCCCCCAGGGAACTGGGCATACCATAAAACTGTAAGATCTTTCCAGTTTTTCTCTCTTGATCTGGCTTCACTGTACGTCACCTAGGGAAATATGGTCAAAACAATTTGTCTGAATAACTCATAGAGTGGCATGAAGATAACAAGATAACAGATATGAAAGACTGTGGAATAGATAGAGGGACTATACTTGTGCCGATCCGATCTGAGATGCCCTCTCCAGGAGTGGGGAGCCCCAGGCAGCAGAGGTGCACTATGGTAGACATCCCCAGTACCCTTCCATACTGAGTTCTTGCCCTTCTGGGCACCTGGAGAGGCAGCTGCTAGATCCCTCACACCTAGACAGACCTATGTCATTACTTCTAGCTCTTAGTGGAAATGGCATGTTTCGCTTCTAGGTTGAGGTGATAGAAACCCTGAATGGTACTCTAGTTCTTCCTTCCTCTAGCAGTGAACATGGTGACCAAGTATGGAGATTGCAGAACCACAAGTCCAATAGCCTGGAAAACCGATTCTCCATGCCTATTCAACAAACCCCATAGGTTGATCTCATGTCTAACAAATTTTGCTCTAGTCTCAGAAATATCTTAGATCATAGTTCCAGGCCACCTGAATTTGATGTATTTTTTTCACAGTTTATACTCACTTCATCTATATAATAAACAGCCAAATAAGTATTAAAATGTCCCTCAGTTTCTAGCCTAAATGTATAAACAAACAGGGAAGTTAGCCAACAATTCTCCAATAGATACACAGATAGATAAACATAACTAAAACCAAATAGCCAGATAGAAGGACTTTCCAAAGTAATAGTTTACATATGCACAGGCAAGGAAAATGACATCAAGGATCCAAGCAGAAACTTTTCCTTACTAAACAAATCAATGCTCATTTTTCCAAAACAAACATCCAAACTAAATCATTGGGAGAGTTTCACCACCACAGGCCAAAATAAAATAATGAAGACCAGACTTGCTGTCCCTCCACAAACGATTAGAAAACTATATGAAAATATCAAACAACATTAAAGTTAGACAAGAAGCTCAGGCCACTAATAAAGCAAAAAAGGAAACCAGAACAAAGTGAGCTCTGTGATTAACCTACTTTCTTCCTACAGACACTTCATAGACTACATGTCAAGAGGGGAGAACCCAAGGACAGTGTGATCCTTACTGAGTTGAGCAGATAGTGAAGAGAGGTTAAGGGAGACTGAAGTAGTGAAAACTCACAGATCACTGTGCCATACAGAAGAAAAGTATGTAGAAGAAAAGCTCCAGAAAGCATATGGCCTCCTTGAATCTTGCACTGAATATGAAGCCGTGTATTCATAGCATGATATCACATGAAGATAAACAAAGCACAACATCTCAACACCTATAAACCAAATAAATTTCAAAGCTCACACAGGCCTGGCAGACATTTGAGCCCCAAGGAGTCAAAGTCGCAAGATTTCAGTGAACAACCAGAGCACTCAGTGGAGATCCAAAAAATACCACAACTTAGAAAGAAAGCTAGATTAGTCCTAAATATTATTCTAGTCATCTTTAAAACAAACAAAACTCTTAAAGTAAACATCAAAAGGATCAAGTTAATCTGTAAGTAACTTCATTGCCTGTTCAAACAAAATTTTAACACTCCTTGAAGGAAAAAACAAAACTTATACATTTAACAATGTAATAAACAATGTCAAGCATCCAATCAAAACTCACTGGACACATGAAGAAGCAAAAATATGTGATCTTAAATCAAAAGAAAAATTAATCAGTAAAACATATGCAGAAATTATAGAACAGACAGAACTAGCAGAAGAATGCTTAAAGGAAATATACGTAAAAAAGGAGGAAATGGAAGATACAAAAGGAAATAAAAGATCTACAGCTGAGAAAAGGGACTTGAATTTAAAAATTCACTGGTAGGCTTTATATCAGATTAGACACTGAGTAAAAAAGATCAGTACACATGAAAGCATAAAAAAATTTAAGCATACAAACAAAGTCACAAGAGAAAAATATCCCCACCCAAAATGAACAAATAAACAAACAGAACCTATTTACAATAGAAATCGGAAACAAATACTGGGAGTGGAAAAATATTAAAAGACGTGATACCCAGAATGTCCAGATTTGATGAAAACTGTCAACCTACAGAGCCACAAAGCTCAATGAAACTCAAACAACAAAAACATAAAACAAAAAATAATAAAACAATCATAATTCAATCGATATAAGCCAATGATACAGAGAAAATGCTAAAAAACAGAGTAAAAAGACAAATACCTCATAGAAGACCAAAGGTAAAAATAATTCTGTTTTCTGTCAAAAGCCAATGCAGGGGCTGGGAATTTAGCTCAGTGATTAGAGTGCTTGCCTTGTAAGCACAAGGGCCTGAGTTCAATCCCCGGCACCACAAAAAAAAAAAAAAAAGCCAATGCAAACAAGAGAAAAATGGAATAACATCTTGACTCAAAAAACTCAGCATAGAATTAATGTGCTCAGAGAGACAGAAGCTGAGAGAATCAATCTGTTGCCAGTAGAAAACATGACTGTAAGAAACACTGAAAGAACTTGAAGCTGACCTTGACATCAGGGAACAAAGAACAACAGAATGGCAAGCATACAGATAAACATAACGATTTTATATCATTTCCCCAATTAACCCTTTAAAGACAAAAATAAAACATATTATGGAATCTATAAGAAACGTAGAAAAATAATGACAACTGAGCCAATAGCAAGATGAAGAAAATGAAAGTGGACTGTTTTAAGGTTACTAAAGGCAACATAGCATGACTGAAAGGTAAACTGTGAAGAGTTGAGCTTATGTATTTTAAACAGTAGAGGGTGGTTCTCAAACTTTGGACTACATTCAGTTCATTGAAAGGGCTTAATTAGAGAGAACAATTGGTCCTATCACCAGTTTTCGATTCGGTGAGTATAGGGATGGACCTGGGTAGAGGTGACATGATCCAGATTATAAGAGTGTATTGATGCTGCTGGGCACACGTTGAGAATCACTTCCCTACACACAGATGTCCAAACTTTGGGCTATCCAGGGCCACACTGGGTAAAGAAGAATTGTCTTGGACCACAGGCAAAATACACAATACGGTTAATGTGTATGTTACAGATCTTCCTTTATATTTCTGCATTGTAGCTTATTAAATTATTTTATGAAATAACACAAGCCCACTTATAAATTAAAAGAAAAATTACAAAGAATTTTGAACTGAATGATAATACAATTTATCAAAGTTTCTGAGATGCAGTTAAAACAGTAGAGTACAATTTATAGCACCAAGTGCTGTCTTAAAGAAGCAAAACTGCCCAAAATCAAGAATCTAAATGTTTGCTTCAATAATCAAAATGAATGAGCAAATTAAACCCAAAATCAGAAGAAGACTAGAGATAAGAACAGAAAAAAAAGAATTAGAAAACATAAGAATGAATAGAAAAATACAAGTGAATTAAAAACAGAAGATTTTAAAATCTCAATAATATTGATTAAGGCAGAAGACATGATTACCAATATCAGAAATGAATGATGGGATGTCACTATAAAAGAAATAAGTGCATTTTATGAAAAATACAAGTTATTAAAACTAAACAAGAAAATATGGAAAATCTTGAGTATCAGTAGACCTATTAAAGTGTTTAAATTTGTAATTTAAAACTATCTAATAAAACTTCTGGAATAGATTCTTCGCAGATGAAATCTATTAAACATTTAAGAAAGAAATAATATTATTCTTACACAAAGACTTTTTCAAAATAGAAGACATAAAAGCACTTTGTAATTCAATATATGTTTGGCCTGATCCTCATACCAAAACTAGACAAGGATACCATAAAAAAAGAAACTGAAAACCAATATCCTCCATACATATGAAAGTACTTTCCTTAAACTATTAGCACAAAAAATAGAGCAATGTATAAAAATAGCACATCATGTCAAAGTGGGGTTAATTAGAGCACTGTAAATTGGTATAAGATTCCAAAATTAATCAATATAGACTACCAGAAAATAAGGGCAAAAAAACCTTAAGATCCTATTAATACATATAGCAAAGTCATTTGGCAAAATTATACACCCATTCCATTTTTCTGGACTGATAAGCATTATCTATGACAAGCCTAAAGATAACATATTTATTGCTAAAATCTAAACTCTTTTCTGTGAAGAATAAAAACAAGACAAGGATATTGGCTCGCAACACTGCTAATCAGCACTGTACTTGATGATTTAGCTAGGCCCTTAGGCTAGAGAATAAAATAAAAGTACACCAATTGGAAAAGAAACAGTAAAAATCTCTTACTTCATTGATAATGTAATAATATACATTGAAAATCCAAATAAATCTACATTAAAACATTTAGAACTAATATTGCATTTGAATTACAGGAAACAAGATCAATCTATCAAAATCAATTGTATACTAAGAAAAATAAAATCGTAAAATGGATTTTTAAAGTTTAGAATGGGATCAAATACATGTTGTATGCATGTATTGAAATATCATGATGAACACTACACTAACACGTACCATTAATACATGCTAAAAAAGTAAATGAGAAAAAATGAAATATTCAAGGTTAAGTTTAAACACGTTTTACTCACTTAAAACTGTAAATTTGGCTTTGAAAAACTACAGAAGACTAAATTAAATATACATGTTCGTGGATTGGAAAACTCAAAATATTAATTCTATCCAAATTGATCTTATCAATTCAACTCAACCTAGTCAAATTTTCAGCTGGATTTTTATCTAAAAGATACTTGATTCCCAAGTGCCTATGGAATATACATATATATAGTATGTATATTTTATATACCATATATATATATGATAGGTATACATATATATGACATAAAGAGCATATCTGTGCATATACAATTGCACAACCTGTTTTCAAGGCTTACAATAAAGTCATAGTAATAAATAGGAATAAACAAATAAATCCATGGAAAAGTATTGAAAACATGAAATATATCTATGCAATATATAATCTATTGGTTTTCAAGGGCTAGGCTAATTGAATAGTAAAATAATCATCTTCTTAAACCACTGATGCAGGAACAACTGACTACCCATATGGAAACAATAAAACCTGACGATTAGCTCACACCATACATAAAAATTAATGTGAAATGATCGTGGACTTAAGTGCAAAAGCTGAAAACTCTAAAACTTCAGGAGACTACACAAAGTCTTCGTGGCCTTACAATAGGCAAAGATTTCTTAGCACAGAAAAATAAAAGACATAATTTACACTTCATCTAAATTAAAAATTTTTAGGGTTGGGGATTTTGCTCAGTGGTTAGAATGCCTGCTTAGCAAGCACAAGGCCCTGAGTTTGATCCGAGCACCAAAAAAAAAAAAAAAAAAAGAGAAGAAAAAGCTTCTCTAAATTAAAAATTTTTGTTCTTCAAAACACACTAATAAAATAATGATATATCAGGTTAATAATATATTTGCACTACACGTATATGATGATGATTTGTATCCAGAATATATTACACCAGACTATCCAGTAATTGTATGCTCTTCTAACCCAACAAAATGATCACAAACAATGCATTTTTTTAAATAAGCAAAAGATTTAAACAGAAACTATATCTGAAAAGATGCCCTAAACAATTAGTCATCAGGAAATTCAAATTAAAACTAATGCACACACTAGAATGGCCAAAATTTTGCAAGACTCGCTATATCCAGGGCTGGCCAAGATATGGACTAGCTGGAACTGTAACGTTGCTGGTGGGAATATACCACTTTGGCAAAGGGTCTGATAGTTTCCCATAAAGTTAAACATACCTTTACCACATTAACCACCAATTCCTCTCCTGCATACTCACCCAAGAGAAATGAAAACATGTTTTTCACATGGGAATATATGACGCAAAACATACTGGGAACCTCCCAAAATTCATCAACAGTAAAAAGACATTTTGTTTTATCTATACTACAGGAATATTGCCTCAACTCCCCTCCCCCAAAAAAGAACAAACAGCACAGGCCACACTGTGGAGAAGTCTCAAAAGCATCATAAGAAACTGATGAGAAAAACCTAATCACATACCACTTGCACCGTTAGTTTCCACTTACATTTCTACAAAATGCAACCTCTTAAGTTCTTTGTGTAAATATTAGTGAAATACTCTATAGAAAATAAGTAGCAATGCTTGGAATATAATGCACTTGCAGCAAAGGTAGTTAGAGCAAAGGAAAGTAGCTCTTGTTACATAAGAGTTTATCACATAATTCATTTTGTCTTATATGGACACGTGTTACTCATAATTCCTGGGATTTCTAAAAAACTTCATTGTATTCTCCATGTTTCAACAATGTCTTTAGAATACCATAAATTCTACTGTTATATACTCAAATTCTTAAAAACAAAATAGTATTTATTGTTGTAATTTATTTTATTTTTACTGAAGAACTGATAGAAATGCAAAAAGGATGCATGAGTGATTAATTTCAAGTGCTTAAGGGAAGGAAAAGGAGCAGTTTAAATTTAGTCCAGATTTATTTCCTTCCTCAACATTTGCAAAGGATGATGCTGTCACATTGCCTACAAGAAAGCAGGAAACTCTCCTCTGTCCTGTGGGTGGTGAGACACAAGCAGACCCACTCCTGTAAGCCTTAAGTAAATATAATGGCTGGTTACCTTTAGTGTTTAAGTCATTCTCGTTATTCAGGTTTATTCAACAATTTATTTATAGCTCCTAAATTTATTGAAATCTGTTCAGCTGTTGACAGGCAACAAGCAGATGGAGTTTAGGATTGGTGAATTGAAATCGTCAAGCTCACAAATGGAGAGAATGGACTCAGTCTAAGAACAGACTGCATTGTTGAAGATAAAACGAAAGGGTAACCTTTACACACCAGCATTTTACGCTGGAAAGTTCCAAAACACTGATGAAAACAGTTGGCTGTCCATCTGCCAAGGTACTTAAAATTAACTTAAAAGCAGACTGCTATTGTAAGGTACCAATTTCTTTCTAGAGAGGTCCTTTCTGTTCATAGACCTCAAAGTCACAAAATGTAACACTAGAATCTCAGTGATCTTGCTGCTGAAATATCTTCCGTGACCCTAAAAGGTACCACTGCATCACTTTAAAGTTGAGACAGGTTGTAGGTAATAACTAATGTGTGTAATTTATGATGAATTCCAACTATGAAAATGCAAGATGTTAGGCCATAAGATATATATGACTGCATTTAACAAGTTTTTCTTTCCACACAATGATTCCAGGCTTTTAATAAAGTATTCTAATCAATAGTAAAATGCCTGACCAAAGCCATTAGCCTTAGTATTAGAAGGCTAAAAAGTAATATTATCCCAATTATATCATAGCTGCTAAGATGGCATGGAAGCAATTAGCCTGGAAAAATGGTTAAATTACTTAAAGTGTTACCTTGAATAAACCAGGAGGCAGACACACCAATTTCCAGTATTAAAATCACGGTGTACCTGTGGAGCAGATCTACAAGGGGTATCTTTTTCTTCCCCCAAAATACATGTGTTTATAATCATTTTCACAGACTTACAAGCCAGAGGTGTAACATCAAAGTGGTGTAATCTCTTCCATAGCTACAAGGTTTCCCAGTAGATTTGTTAGCCTCATACTCAAGGCTGAGATTGTCCACCAGAACTTCCGTGGACTCCTCTACATTCACAGCCAATCTTGCTGTTGGATCGAGGCCATAAAACTGGGTTCTGAACAACAGAATAAGAGGAAAAGTGACAAGACACAGGGAATAACAATTCAAAAGCTTTCATCCAGGGATTCTTCCCCTTCTGTGGTAATTGCTAGAAATTGCAGTGTAGCTATTAGACAGGAGGTGCCTGGGACTCTGGGACTCCAAGTCTCCTGCTTGGAGGAGAAACACAAAAGAAACACTGAAGTACACTGTGCATTGCCTCAGAAAGACAGATTCATCCCCATGTCGTTGTTGTGAAGTGACCAGGACTTCAAGGCTTATTTGTTGTTCCAGCATAACCTACAAGATCCTGACTAACACAAAGCTAATAAAAAGGCCCTTTCTATTTTAACTACAACATAGCAGACAATACTTTTATTTCCCATTCTGCCTGCTACATCCCTGAAAGATTTTTGTTATAAAGAAGATTGCTTGATATTCAATTAACAAGAGGACTCAAATGTCTGTAAGTAATTCCAGCCAGTTTCAAAAATTTAGAATAATGTAACCTCGCATGTGTGTAGTGCTTTTAGCTTTTCTCATAATGCTTCCAGGTACACATCTTTACCACAGCCCTAGAACTCTTTTTAAAGTGTGCAAAATCTTAACTCTACAACTGAACAAAGTGTGTAGCAGCAGGATTTTAAGTGCAGCGTCCAGCAGCCCAGCCAGTCAGCAGCAGGAAGAGGCGGGCTGCTGCCTTTAGTCCTTCTGTAATCAAGAAATGCTCCAAGCTTTCAGCCTTGTTGCAGATTTTTTACAAGGTTCACTTTTAATAACCTTTCTCCATTGCATTCCTGACTTATTACCTGCCTGACTCCCAGCACTCTGATTTATATGCAGTCTCATTCCAGCTGCACATCCCAATGTTTATGCTACGTTTACTGTGTTGTCTCCTAACTAGAGTCCATTATCTGCTGAAACAAGAAGGATGTTCAGGAATAAAACACATCTTGCCTGTGGCTGCCAGACTAGTGGAGCCCATCGCAGGGGCAAAGATATATCTCTGCTGCCAGGAATAACCTGCTGTGTTCATATGAGCATCACCTCCAGTGAAGAACTGGCCCCAAAAGGAGAAGAGGGACTAGAAGGCTGAAAGCATGTGACTCTTTCCGGGAGCCATACCAAGCACCTTTTCAAAGCCTCACTTCCAGTCTGCTTTGCCCTGTGACCAGGAACCGGGGCTCAGGGTAGAGGGCTCCACTCACAGCGGCTGAACACACTCTCTGTCAAGGAGGTTGCATTTGTAGTCAAATTGGCTGAGAAAGAAGAAAGACCTCACAAAGGTGGCTGGAAAACACTTGACCTAAATTGCCTACCTGGAGTATTTGACATTGCTCAAAGCCAGACTCAAAAGCTGTTCAGCACTCACTGCCTGGATCACCCATATGGCCAGTTTAGAAAAATGACAGGAGGCAGGACTTGCTTAGGCAGTGCGGGGAGGGACCTGGGAGGAAGGACTGAGCACTGGGGAGCTGTGTTCCCCCAGAATCACAGGACAGGTGGAGTGCCTCCCTCATCCCTTATGCCAGGTGTTTCAGACTATTGCAGAAAGTGGTGAAATGTAGGTCTATTACAGACCCCATTGCCTTTAAATCAGACAATTATGTTTCAAACTCTGAATCAGTATTTAATAGGTGAGTGACTTGGGTTAAGTCATTTAACCTTGCTGTGCTTGGTTTTCTCATGTATAAAGTAGAGAATAACTACTTTCTCTGAGTTTGGGATTTGGAATTAGGCATATGAGTGTACATATATAATGCATGGTGGGGCAGCAGGCCGGGCTATGATTGGTCCTCAGGAAGCAAATGACTTCTTGCTCTGATCTACCTCTCACCATCCCTGTGAAAACTCTCTGTGTAGCACCAGTTCCTAAAAACAAAGAGGACTCCTTGATACGGAACCAAAGTCCAGCTCAGCCCTCAGTGTATAGACGCTGAATTAAATTGCAATGAATTGTGCCCAGAATTTTACATCCATAGGCAACTTATTTGGTTTGCTTCACTGGTTTCTATATTTCTCTAAAAATTAAGCTTGGCTTACTTCTGCCTGGAGTTTCTGGGTATTTTACTTGTGTATGAAGAATTTCATACTTGGTCATGTGTTTTCACAAAACTGTATTAATACTATGGTACAATTTTTAAAAAGCGAAAGCAAAACTGACGGATCATGGTTTTATCAATATGCCACACATTTTGGACTGGTCTTCTGGAAACAGTGGGACAGACTCACCAAACTTGAGTTACAGCGTTGTCGAAGAAGGAGCAGTTGTTTCCTACTGTAGGATATCAAGGTCATGTCATCTAAATTGGTCCCAGGATCCTAAGACTAGAAGGGAACGTAGAGGTCATCTGCCCTCCCCCCAGCCTGGGCAATGTCTGCCAGCTCTTATCAGGCAGGGCATCTGTGAACAGCTCTGGCTCCATAGGCACTGGCACTGACCACAGCCCACGCTGCCAGGCCCTGGGCAGCAGATGCCCACAGTTATGGAAGGGCTAAGAGACCCTTGCAGACAGTGTTGACCACCACACACTACGGAGCCCTGTCTGATCGGCCCGGTTCCACTAAAGTCAACAGGAATGTCCCAGGTTTATGGACTTGCATATACTTTTACAGCAGAGAACACTGAAGTGTGCATTTGTTCAAACATACATCCGAAGTCTTGGGTGCGGTTATACTCACAGTGAGGACAGGTGGTAGGCACAAAGCACAGTATAATTCAGACGACCTTCTATCCCCAGAGGTCACATATTAGTTGTCTTAAGAATGTCTGCTTTAGGGGTTGAGGATTTAGCTCAGTGGTTAGCGCATTTGCCTTGCAAGCACAAGGCCCTGACTAAGTTCAATCCCCGGCCCACTTCCTTTATGAAAATGTGTCTTCAGACATGCATTTGCGTGACCTCCCTGATATCCTTGGGAGACACCAAGTGCACGTACAGCTGTGCAAACTGAGGTAGTCTCGGGCCCAGTCCACGCAGTGACCCAGAGAATCCAGGAGTCTGCCCCTTCGGTGGCCCAAGTTCACCCTCACTGTCTGCAGAGCTGGGCTTGGGCAATGGCTGGGCCCTTATCTGCATACCTAAAATTTATATTTACATTTCAAATCACTGTTGTGTCATAAGGCCACATTTTGATAGCCACAAAGTAGTTAAATTCAGAATGTTCCCCCTGAACTGAACAGTAAATAGTTTACTTTTCAAACAGTGTGATTTCTGAAGCTTTTATTCTGCACCATCACTGTGTTGAGAAAGCTGTCGAGTTTTGGAAATTCACAGAGAAATGTGAAGTGGCCTTTGTAAGCTCCAGAGGAACCCTCTGAGGCCTGACATTCTAAATGTGACGGCTCTATTTACATATATATTGTCCTTCCAAGGAAATGCTGGGGGTTTGGATCTGGGATTACTGGATGGAGACGGCTTCGGCTCTCATATGGTGCCTTGTCTCCCTTGCATTTCTGTATGGCTCTCATTCACTCATTCATTCGTTCATTCAAACAGAGTTTGCTAATTTTTATAACTGGCTATGTTGGTCTCCTATCATTATGGAGGTCAGGAACCACAGCTGCTACAGCAGGGACCACTCATGTAAGTAAACAACATGTATTCTTAGCAATTTTGATCTCACCCAGGGAATTTTCAGTCAAATAAAGAAATCGTATCTGCTCTTCATCTGTAGTGCATTGGTCTTAAACAGTATAAATGTGGACTCCCTCTCAAGAACACCACCTCGCTTTTATCTGTGTGTTATACTTTGGCTTTACCCTTTGCCTCCCCTCTCCTTGGCTTGAGTTTTCTGGACTCGGCTCATTAATTTTGGCTAAAATGACAAGTAAAGCTTCAGAAACAGGGTTAAAAGGGGGACAAAGCAGGGAGAGGCAGGAAGAGAGTTTCAGAGAGTTTCACCCCCCACTCCCCAGAACAGAAAAAGTCTATATGCATTCAGTACTTACTGTAGCTATCAATAACTCCAGCAAGAGCTACATTCTCCTACAGCTGACTGCAGGCGGCCATTGTAAGCCCACCTTGTAAAGCCTGGAGACGGACTTCCAAAGTTGATGCCTAAAAAACAGAAATGAGGCTTCCTTCTTCTTTCCCTTTTTATTCCATCCAGGCCTCAAGCCCATTGGTTGGTGCCACCCACATCCAGGACAGGTCTTCCCTCTCCAGTAAGTAAATCATCCTGACACTCAGAACTGTGCTAAACCAATCAGCTAGGCATGTATTACTCATCCTGACACTGCAGGTAACTATTCCACAAGATTTTAATGATGTCACAGACTCTAGGCTAAGAGCACGCATGCATCACTCCATGGGACGCTCGCAACGACCTGAGAGGCAGTAAACAGCATCGCCTTTTTGTAGATGGTGAAATGGAGGACACGGCTTATGTAGGTCACCCAAATCCTCTGTCCGTTGATGAATGTCTGAGTTGGGATACAAATACAAAGCCACTCTTTGGCCACACTGTCTCCCTTGGCTGGTTGCTATATTAGAAAAAAGCTAAGAATGGGGTTCAAGACATAACTGAAGTATTTACCATTTTATAATTTCACTGGGGTTAGACCACCGACTTGCAAGCACACACTGCAGCCAGAATCGTGGAACTAATAATTCTGCACATACTGCAACCAGAATCGTGGAACTAATTCTGCACATACTGCAACCAGAATCGTGGAAAGAATCAAGTTCACGAACCGAGGCACCACGGTATTTGTTCTTTGTTTTCCAGTTTTACTTCCCACAGTGGTCACAAGTAAAAGTTAAAGGCTGTAAAAGAGATAATGCTTCCCACACTGAAGAATCCCAAGAGATACGAGGGGAGTAAGGGCAATAAAAAGAAAATAAAGGTAGTGACTGAACTGTGTATTCCCTTTCCAAGCATTATGAGACCTGGATTTGGAAGTTTCTGGTATATAACTTTCACAGGGTCTTTGTTTCCCCACAAATGCCTGAAAATTTCACAGAAAAATGGGAACTCACATATAAAAAGTGAGAAGTTTAAAACAAAATACAATTTATGGACTTCCTCACTGTTGTCCATCACTTGACATACTAATTCCTCCTCAGTCCTGAACATTCATATCGCTGTGCACCTAAGAATGGGCATAAATGCTGAGATGAAGAGGAAAGAGTCCAGGTAGCATTCATTCATTCATTCATTCATTAAGCAAATAGATACTGGGTCCCACTTTCGTGCTGGCTGCCGGCCATGAAGAACAGAGAGGACCTTCTGTAACTCAAAGGACCTTGGTAGCTGGTGTCTGAAGAGACAAAACAAGGAGGAGCCATGTGGAAGCTCGAAGGCTGCAAGCAAGTGTGTGTCAGGCGGGCGCACAGAAGGCACGGCTCAGATGGCTTAGGGCGGTGCTTTACCTTGGTGACCAAATGATAAGCTCACATTTTTGACTGCTGTGTGGTTCTCACATGTGGAATTAGAGAGAGCCGGAATGTCAGCCCTCGATGTGGGGAAGGCAATAGGAGTAGCTCAAAGCTTGCACCACTGACAAACAGAGCAGCATGGAGGGCCATTTCCAACAGGCTACAGGACCACAGAATGGATAAGGTTGCAGGCTCAAAATAGTCAGTCGTACATGGTCTGGGAAACTGTGCTAACCTTTACATTGATGTATTTTTTAAGTCACATAGAGCAACAGTGGAGACCAGAAGCCTGGCAAAGAATTCCGGGGCACAGTGCTTGGTGTAAATAGCGAAAGCTGAAACAAAGTTCACCTGCAGAAAAGGCAAAAGAAGGTGCCCCGGTGGAAGAAGCAGTATCTGCAAAGAAGTTTGAAGTGACAAGGCTGTTTCTCCTCCTGACCTTTGGGGAGGCGGAACGTCTCGCCCGCAGGGTCACCATAAATAAAGGGAAATCCCACCACAAATTGGGACTTCTGTTGTGCTCTCCACATAGTGTTGATAATATGACTGATGTTGTTTTGTTTATGAATCAAATCGTACCTCAACCATCTAGTTCTGAAAGGTAGAATTTAGGTCATTCGTTTTAAAAATATTTATGAAGTAAGTACCTGTTAAAATCCTGGCTACTGTGGGTAAGGGTCAGTTTGGGAGGAACAGAATCTGGAGAGAGAGAGCGAGAGAGAGAGAGAGAGAGAGAGCAAGAGAGAGAGAGTTACCAGTTTACATCACAGAGCATCAAAGCTGATGATCCAGTCAAAGAGGCGGAAGGCGCTCACATTTCTGCAAACAAGGCAGTTGGTACTAAATATGAGGTGATCAAAACAAACCAAGTTTTTTAAGAGAACAGAGGATGGAGTGGACTGCAACACAAGAATTAAATGACTTTGTAGATGAAGCAAAGAAGGGTGTGGGCGTTTCAGAAAGAAAGTATGTTTTGTGACATGCAAGGAGTCACAAGTGTGGTGTAAATTTGGGAATGCTGAGAAGTTGTATAGATTAGAATGGCAGAAAAGAAAGATTAGAACCAAATGCTAGAGGACCTTAACAGCCAGGCTGGGCTGAAAAGTTTAGTCGACAAGGGAGAGCCATTGAATTTTCTTGAGCAAGCCAGTGACATGAGATGGATCCGTCAGCTGCTGCAGGATACACAGGTGTGCAAGGGGCCAAGAGACAGCGTGTCCAGTGAACCATCCTCATCTGAGCATGAGGAGACGAAACCCGAACAGGGATCTGACGGCTGACATGGAGATGAGGGATGAAAACAAAAATCAAGAGATGATTATTGGTGATAATGACTACATAAGAAATAGTGAATGAAATAAAATGTGAGAAGAAAGGCATAATAACAGAAAGGGCCTAAGGGTGCAACCAGGAGATGGGTGTTCTTGACCACTGTCTGCAACGCTAAGCATGATTTGAAAGCAATAGGAGATCATGATTTTAGAGGCAGGGACAACACTGGAAAGTTATACATACAACAGCTACCAAAATCACCCTTGGGGAAGGCTGACTCCCACCACTTCCGTTTTCCTAAAACTAACCAGCCATTCCCTTCCTCCACAATCCCAAAGAAAAGCCGTTACCTGCAGATGAGCTCAGGGCTGGGAGGTGAACCTCTGTGTCTGCGTTCCCAGAGATGGTCTTAAAACACCAGAAAGTTTTTATGAACACGTCAGGCTTCTATTCTTTCTGTTCTAAGAACAGTAATTTTTGCTCTCCATAACTCTGCACCTGCCCTCCCTAGGGCACTAACTTCCCCAAACAGTAACAAACAGATGTTAAAGTACTCAGGGGCAACGCTGCAGGAGGCTTCACCTTTTAACTGGAGCACCCATAAAGACTATCACTCAATACTTGGGGGACTCCACACAGGCCGAGAGTTACTTACATTCTTGCCCTAATTTCCACTGGCAGCCGCATGCCACTCTCTTGCGAAGAGCCAATACTGCAGATCTAGAGCCTTGCAGTAGCTTCCTGACCCCTTGGAAGACATGCAGCTTTACTGACTTCAGAGTGATTCATTAAAATTATTCTGAAATCAATGAACCCGAGGATCTAAATAGTCAAATAAGAGAGAAGGTTTTGTAAAGGGTTCTTTGCTGTGAGCATCAAATGATAATGAGGCATCACTCTCCAAATGGTTTCTTGATCACCTGGCAGGGTATATCTGTAGAATCCCCATCACAAGTAAGTGAATGCCTCTCTGAAGACAAGGCTGGAAAGCAAGGCTTACAAAGATGACACCAGGAGCTACAAATTCTCGGAGGCCAATTCTCCTCTACGGATTATTGATATTCAAATCCCATCACGTTTGCATCTTACTTTAACTCAGCCACCCCAATTAATGACTGTATTTGTTAACTTGTTTCAGAGTAGGTCTTCTTTAAGCTAAGACAGATTCAATTACCCCTGAGATGCACTATTCCAAAATCGATGCAGACCCGTAACATATTTATATGCAATTCCGTGGGAGAGAAAGAAATTTTTTAATCTTTTTGGCTGGGGATGTAATATCAGCTTTCTTCAACTCGTTAATTGTTGCCGCTAAATGAGCGCTTACTATCTGCAGCATAAGTGCGAGGGAAATAAAACAAATAGGCATAACCAATCTGTGTTTTTGGTGAGTACAAGATTGTGAGCACAGTGCTGCAGAGGATAAGGCTCCCGGGGAAAGCAGAGCACTGACTAAACAGCTATAGGTGAGGAGAATTGAAATAATAATAATAATATGCATATATACACTTCAAATACAGGTTTATTATATAACGGTGTGCTCAGTGTGAACCACTACTGTTCTAAGTACCTAAATATGGTAATTCAATTAACCCTTTTAACACCCTGCAAGCTAGCTGCAGTTATCTCCCTTCTAAAGATCGGGAAGTCAAGTAATTTACACAAGGTCATAAAACTAGTAAGTGGCAGTGCTGCATTTTGCACTAGATTTCTGTGGTCTAGCACCGTGTGGCATATTCTTCATAATTATACTAGCACAGGTGAGATCCAGTCAATTCCGGTATGGTATTGAATGTTCAAGAGGCTTCATGTAGACGCTCTGTGCACCTTGGGAGATGAGCTAAGATTTCCAAGTGTAAGGAGGCGTAGAAAAGACCGCGTAGACAGGAGGGACACGTGATCCCTCCTGCAGGGTAGCACCACACAGAGCTGAGACGGAGGGCAGGATGGCTCAGTGGGTGGAACCGGGAGCCAGACTGCCCAGCTTGGAATCCTGACACTAGCGCTTATTACCTCTGTGACTTCGGACAAGTTCCCTAATGGCTCTCTTATCCTAGGTTTCTTATTATAAAATGTACATAATGATGCATAATAGTAAATTGGCAAATGCTTATAAACCACTTAGAAAAGCTCTGACAGGTAGGAAGTGTCACATGAAGCCTTTTTAAATTAGTATATGTCAGTTTAAAGGCATTGAGAGACAGACCTGGGTAAAAAGCTAAATGATAATCAACTGCTTCGCAGACTGTGTCTCTTACCACCTTCGCTTCGAGTGCCATCTCCTCCATGTCCCAGCACAATCTTTGCTTGGGGATAGAATCAGAGGACAGCTCCTGGTCAAATCCCATTATATAGGACACCAGTGCAACTGACATCAAAATAACCATAAACATCTACCCCGAGCTCGTGCAAAGTTTAGTCGGTAATTTAGAAGAAAAGAAGGCGGAAGCCCAGTTTGAATGCCGCCAAGTGGAAGTGGTTGCCCTGAAAGCCTGAAGCTGTATCGGGTTCCCAGCTGGCTGTAGTACAGTGCGGATGCGGCTGATTCCAAGGCTCGGAACTCTCCTGGGAGAAAGGGAATGAGTCAAGGGGGTCAGGAGCCCTCACTAGCTCATTAGTCCTATCTAGATTTAAAAGAGAGATTCCCAAATCCCAGGAGGTAGCTCACTGCTTGGAACAAAACCTGATGCATTAACATCCTAGTATTCCAAAATGATCCCCAAAGCCCTGCAGTTATGCCGATGAAATGTGATTTATACTGAGAATGGTGCTGCCAAGGTCCCGGCTGGGGAGGCAGGCTAGCAAGGGAATAATTAAACATCCAATGACTTTCTCTATTTTTGAACCTTTCAATTAAATGGTAGAAGTGGAGCTGAAGAGTCCTGGGCCCTACTGATCTCTGCCCCCAGGTGGATCGCAGACCTATGCGGCTGCCACGAGCAACACCCCACTCTGGGCAGACCAGCGGGCTTTACAAAGCACCCCGGAGGCCATCTCCAAAGCCAACACTCTCTGAACTCACCTTCACCCTGAGGATTAACCCAAGAGATGATCCGGGATCCAGGCCCAGGAGCTGCTACAGTGTCTTTTGGGAGGATGTATTTGCAAGCGGCACAATGAGATGAGAACATGCTGATAGAATAAGGAGAAACAGAATGTGCACTATGCAATAAAAATGCCCATATGGCCAGTTTGAAAAGTTGTCCCCCTCTCAGGAATATTATGAGTTGGATTTTGTCTTGTACTCCCCACTCTCCCTCGCAGCCCCACTGTAGTCTACAGGATGTTAGGAGAGATCAGCCATGCTCCCACTTCAGACAGACTAAGGTTGGCATGCAGAGCTCTGTGAAACTGAGAAGGGCAGTCTGTGTGTCTGTCAGTTTCCCAGCCAGGGTGGGCTCCATTAGAGATCAGATGACTACGACGCTCAGAGTAAGCCAGCTTATAAGTCCAGACAAACTAACTGCCAGAACAAACAGTGCTCAACAGAGAGCCAGCAGTGGCTTGGTGCATGCAATATATGTAGGTTCTTTCTTGTCCCAGTCTGATGCAGGTGTGGGGCCCCTGCAGCCATTAAGAGATCCTCCGTGCTCCTCAGATAGAGTGGGTCCCACCATCTCCTAGGACCTTCTCACTGGATCCTTTACCTCCACTGGCAGACAAGAGGAAAATGATGGTGTTAGGAGCCCAGTTTGACAGCCCCACATCCCTCCCACTCATGTTCTATTGTCACACGGCCCCACCTACAAATGGACAACATTTCTAGGAAAGGAAGGCAGGGAAATAGAGTCCCTCTCTACGTACACGAGGACGGGGAATCAACGGGGCTGCAGTCAGGGCTTCACGGTAGGAGTGGTATATGAGCCCTCTGTGTACTTATGTCCGTGCAGCTGTCCCGTCTCTCAATTTAGAAGCAACCTCAAGGGCTTTTCAGCTGCTATCTCGCAGTTCAGCAAAGCAGAGTGCACAGTAGTGGCTTGGGAAATATTTGGTGGTTGATCTTAAATGGGATCTGCAGGAAATGGAGCAAGCAGGGAATATCTGGGTGGGAGCTTGGACCCAGCACCCAGAGCCAGAACACTGACACTGCCTGAGTGGGTGTCAGGGAGCCAGAAGAAGTAACTCCAGTGGAGGGAGGGGACAAGGGTCTGGGCTGTGCCAGCTCTCTGCATCTGGTGTGTGTGTGTTACAAGTACCTCCTGCATGGTACAAATATTCTGCTTCACACCGTGTGTACTTGACTGTCATCTGCCTTGGATTCACTGAACATTGCATGGAATATATAACCTGAAATACAAATAAATACTTATTTATAATGAGCTCACCGTTGCTCTTTTCCTGTGGAGTTTGAAGATATCTAATCTCCCAGCGTAAAACAATTACCAAATTATTTTCAATGCTGAACCCGTGTGTACATTTTTCTGTGAGGCAGAGTCTTCTGAGTACAGTGGCCTTCAGAGCGCATCACTTTCCTCTTCCATCTTCTTGAAAAGACTTCAGTAAATTGAGAAGTACAGGTCTTGGCTCCAGGACCTCAGAAAAAGATAAAAAAGTAGAACATCCAAACTGGAAGGAACTGCAGCCATTTGAGTTGGCTGAGAGTCTCCAAGGAGAGACAACTGGTGCGTGTCAGAGCTGACAACAAGAACCCACACCCCTGGCCCCGTAGCCTTCTGGACTGTCCCTGTCTGAGATGCTGGCTTTCCCTGGCAGCCCCTGTATTAGTCAGCTAAGACTGCCAAGAGAAAACAACAAGACAGCATTGCTCAACGGAGCAATGAACGGAAGTTTATTTTCTCACAGTTCTGGAGGCTGGAAGTCCAGGGTTAAGGAGCCAGAAGCGACAGATTGTGGTGCAGCTTCTCTTCTTGCAGCCTTCTCCCCCATGTCCTCACATGGCCTCTCCTCTGTGTGCAGGGGCAGAGAGAGAACTCCGCTGTCTCTTCTTTTTCGTATAAGGACATCAGTCTTACCAGATTAGGGCCTGTGCTTAAGATCTCATTAACCTCAATGATCTCCTTAGAAGTCCTATTTCCAAATACAATCTCACCGGCGCTAGGACTTTAACACATGCATCTGAGGGTGCACAGTTCGGTTCACAACACCTCCTCACTCCTGAGGACTGCCCCCTTAAATCCTCAAGCTGCAGTGGAGAGCCAGGGGGAGATGGATGCTCCTTTGCCTCCCGGCCAGCTGAGGGCCTGGGACCCACATGTTGCCGCTCAGCCGTCACCCACTCGGTGAGGTCCAGACCCTTCCTCCCTCCTCCCAGGTGCAACCCTAGACCTGAACTGTGCCAAAGTTTTCTGTAAGGAGTTGAGAGACATTTTGTCCTGGAGACATCTGGTGATACTGCATCCTTGTCTTCTATCTTCTTCAAGACTCTGATGCTAGAAAACAGGGCCACAGCTCCCGCGGCCAGGCAGCTCCCGCATTTTCACTGAGGGTGTTGACCTCGCTTTGAACAAACATTTCCCGTAGTGGTGTGGAACGTCACAAATTTGACTTCTGTGTTTTGATCTCATTTATCACCCAGTGGAGATCTTTCACTCTTTCGACTGATTTTGGCTGATGCTGACTGACATCTACTTCAGAAGTAGCCTGGTTCCTGTCTTTCCTGCGGTCACGGATGGAAGGAGGAGACAGGGCTCCTGAGCTCCCAGAGGAATGTGAAGCCTGCTCACGGGCCCTGTGGCGATCAGGGCTGCACTTCCTTAGTATGAGGTCAGCCTAGGACTGCGGGGTGGGAGGCAGGGGAGGAGGGAGCTCAGAGTACAGTAACAACATTCTGTTTCCTGGGCTGCCCTCTGTCCCACATGCTGCTCTTTGAGCCTCAGTTTCCCATCTCGTTGATCGGGAGAGGCATACGCGGGGTCTCGGTCTCTGTCAGACCAGGTGTGCCTTGTCCTGCCAACCTGCTCTCTCTCCAGTGCTTTTTTCTTTTCCTCTCTGGCTCTTGACCTTCAGGAGCAGTCATTCCTAAGGGCTGCTCGGATTCTACATAGATTCCTGGCAAGCCCCCCAGTCAGACTCACTCCCTGAGATTTCCCTGGATAGAACCGTGCCCTGCATCCCTTCTCGTCAAGGTCCTGTCTCATTTTCCAGGTCCGGGAAGATGAATGCTCAGCATCTGCACCAAGGGAATGGAGTATTTCTTTTAGGAAGTTAATAAGATTGTATATTTTAGCCTCAGGGCACTAGAGAGGGGGAAGAAAAATTCCCTGAAACAACATGTCTCTTGTTTAATAAAGTTTTATTATTATTATATATGAGTGTGTGGGAAAGAGAAATCTATATCTGTTCTTTGCCGTCACAGCTTTATTGGTTCTGAGCTTAAAAAATCAGTTTGGTGACTAACAGAATAAAGAACTGACTGACCGGTGATTTTTAATATTTGGATCTTCCAGGAAGCAATCTAATAGAATAACAGCTTATTGGAAAGTGTAGACGATGTGAAATGAGATACACAGAGGGGCCGCTGGACTGGCTGGCTCACACCTCGGGAAGGGCAGGCAGGGGTGTGGTAAGGGCCTCTGAGTGCTGCTGGGCCGGCTCTATGCAGCAGTGGGGGGGAGGGACACAAGGAAGGGGGTGGTTCTGTTTTTTGCTGGCTCTCACCCCCAAGTCTTTGTTTCAAATTCTCCAGCAGAGAGCATCATGTTACGTTCCCCTGGTAAAATACTCTCCTTCATGTTGGCTGCACAATTCTCCCTTCATGTGTGCATGTGGGCTGCCGCAGTGCCCCATCGGGGACTGGCAGTGTCAGGCGGGGCTCTCGGTGGAGACCGTAAGCCCTGCTTCCCTTTGGAGCTGAGCAAGGGTTCTAAACAACTCCGGCTCACCCAGAGTCTCCTGGAAGTCGGGATTTTCTCTGGTCTACATATGCTTCCTGACGCCTCCTTAGGAAACATAAAAATCTATTTCTAGACCTGCAGTCTTGAGGTCAGGCTCGCTCCCCTTCACTTCCTGAGTTTCCTTGAGTCTATTTACACCAAGTGACTTTGGAATCCCTAGACTAGATGAAAGCTGAAGTTTTTTGAAGTAGCAGCTCTTACTTTCTTCAGATGTCAAACTAATATTTTGTGGTCGAGTGATACAAGCTAAACCAAACCGAACTCAGTCATCGTTTTCCCAGGAAACTTGGATGACAGTGCTGGACATGGGCTGGCGAGTGTGTAGGGTGGAAGCAAAATGACACATGGGATGAAGGGACAAAATTTTACAGGGCACGTACCAGGGCTGGAACCACAAAGTAGGACAGCTCCTGGGCTGTGTTGTGTCGCGCCAGGTTTGAGGAGCCCTAGGTGCTCATCAGCCCGGAGCCTCCCTTGACACATCTCTCAGCATGTGAAAGATAGAGGCAATGATAGATCGAGTTATCAAGGCAAACTCTTCAGGCCACAGAGGAATAAGCCTTTAATAATGTAATTATACACATCAACTATAGAAAATGGATACTGATTTGAGTAAAGGAAATTTCTGTGCACCTCTGAGATTACATACAGTAAGCAGCTACTCTCTCTGCCTCAGCTCTAGGCCGGGGATAATGGACTTTATTTGGTCCCTGCCTAGCTGAGTCAGCTTCTTATGGGCACCACGGTTTTTGTCTCCAGCAGGAGGGGCACAGAAAGAAACACTCCGAAAATGTAGAAGGGCCAGCTACAGACAACAGAGAGCTGTTCAGATCTGAATGGCTGTTCTTCCTGCCTGGATGTCAGAGACCTGGCTTCTACTTCCCAGAAAGAGAACAACTATTAGGTTAGTGCATTCTGGGAGGTATGCTAAGCCTCCTTCAGGGAAATGTTGCTCTGAATTACTTGGGAGAATGGTGTGCAGGAATCCCTCATTTTCATTAGAGTTGAATGAATCACAGTCTTCTGATGGGTAGGATTTGGACAAGGTTTTTGATTGGTCCTTTAAAGGGGAGGTGCTTCCAGGTATTCCTTTCTCCAGCCGGGGGCTCCACGAAAGTCTGGAGTTTCCTGAGGACACCAGTGAGGTGAGCATCTACGGAGTGGAGGCAGCAGCCTCATTAGCTGTCTGTTTCCAGTGCCAGTCCTCTGTCCCATGCCTGTGTGTCCTGGGGATGACTACTGAAAGCTCCAAGTCTCCTAATTTTTTTTGCATTGAGTTTTCATTACACTTTAAATGTTGCCAGGGATGGAATTAATGAGCAGAGGCCTGCTGGATATTCAGTCAGAATTCTCAGAACCCCAGTGGTCTTGACTCTGGGAACTTGGGACAATTTGTCACTTAAACGCTCCATAATTTTGACTCTGATTAGTCGTGAGCCATCCCTCAGTTGCTCCTGGGACTCAGCTTTCTGCTTGGCCATGACCTTATTTGACTCATTGTACAGTGCGTCCACTGGGCAAGCTTCGGCTCTGGAGAAGGCCTCAGCAATGGCGTAGTCCAAGGGACGCAGGCAACAGCGGAAGTGATCTTTGTGCAGGCCCATCTTCACACAGAGGAGAGCCAACAGCTACCTGAACTGACAACAGAAAAAATCCTCTAGCCCCCAAAACTTTCTCCCTGAGTTCTCAATGCCTAGAATTCTATTACTGGAACCCGACTCCTTGGGGATTAGAAGATATTCTGGTCTCTTAAAGTCCTTTATTAAAATGCAAAGACATCGAGGAGAGTGAAACCTTATATTACCAATAAGACTTTGCACTCATCAAGGGCAGGAAACATGACTTAAATACCTCTTCCTATATATTAAATTCTTAGCTGCCCTTGACTCTTAGAAGGTTAAGTCACGCTACATAACCAAGGTGTTCAGCTTGCTGAAGGTTTATCTTTTGTAAGTCTAATTTGAACAATAAGAAATATTCTGGATATGGATCTCATCTACGATGCTTCGTTCCACCCTATCCGCCTAAAGGCGGCCTACTGAATGCAGTGAAACAGTCTTGATAGCTTGAGGTCACTTATTGTGAACTTCTATTACTGTGCTCTGCGTTGAGTCTCCCGGGACCCACTACGGTCAGAAGAGCTGTCTGTCCTGGTAGTAGCAGTAGTTCTCTTCTATACTTTTAGGTTTGCTCTCTTCTGTCTCTCAACCAAATGGCTTTCAGTCTCTTCTTACTCATGCTGAAGTGTTTCCCTTTAGCATTTGTTTTCCCTTCTAACTTTTAAATACCTGTAGATTAGAAGATACTCAAAGGTTCTTGGAGATATGTTAATAAAACTAAGAATTTTTTCCTATTCACAAGGGCAAGAATTTTATTACGGGACCATCTTGTTCTTATTACACAGGTATATTTGCTTTTCCGTGATTCTCAGCTATCATTAGGTAAGTAAGGTGACCAGATATGCTGGTGCATGATAGGGGAGGTAAGTTCCTTTGGGAAGTAAGAGACAGAGATGTCCTGCCCTGAACTAGAAATGAATGGGCAACAGTTGACTGTCTCACTGCTCAATTCCTGCCAGTCCACAATGAGTGTCCTCAAAATCAGTTATTACCTGAAGTACAGCAATTCTGAGAACGAAAGGACATACTATCAATTATTACTGCAAGACAACAGGCACAGACTATGATGGTTCTAGGAAAATCAGGAATGATGGCCCCCTAATTTTAGCAACATCATCTGCTGCTATATGGACCTGAAAATTTAGTGGACGCAGCGAGGTTTGGTAACAACGATGGCAGCAATCATAGACTCTTGTTGGACACTTTTTCCAAATGCTTTTAAATTTGCAGGTCATGGACTCAGGACAATGGCACAGGATGACCGACATGCTAGCAAAGCTCAACCAAGGTTTTACTGTCCCTTTTATACTTTATATGACCACCTTTCTGTCTTCAAATATCATTAAACTTTTTTGCTTTAGCAAATGAAATGTGTTTCTGAATTGATTTTCTCAGAACATCTGCTAGGATAGGATGGGGGCTCGTGGTTTTCTTGAGCTGAAGTGTTAAAATGATTAAATCAAGGTCCGGGCATGGTAGTGATTCCCTGAAATCTCAGCACTTGAGAGACTGAGGAAAGAGGATCATCACAAGTTCAAGGCCAGCCTGGGCTACATAGTGAGGTCAAGGCCGGCCTAACCTACATAGCAAGACCCTGTCTCAAAACAACAACAACAAAAAAGACAATGAAACTACTAAACCAGATAAGGTATGCAAAGCACTTAGTCTGACATTTGGAATATAGTAAGTACTCAGTTAACGTTAGCTAAAGAAACAATTGAGTGCAATGCACCCTCTGGGTCACACAAATAGATAATTTTGCTGGAAAATTGAAGTGCAATCCAGCAGTATGTGTGAATGGTTAAGATATCCAATTGGCCCAGATAGCCAACTTCTAAGAATTTGTCCTAAGGATAAGCATTTTTATCACAATGTTGTTTATAAGAGTGAAAACTTGGAATAACCCAAATCCATCAATAGGGGATTAGTTAAAAGAATAAGTCGGCCTCTATACAATAGAATATAATATTCAGCTCCAAAAATAATGAAGTAGAATTTATTTATTGACATGAAAAAGTCAATGATACTAAATGAAAATGCAACTTACAAAGCAATATGTTGACATTTTTGGTCAAAATAAAAGAATGATCAAAGGCTGGAAAACAGTATTACATGCAACAGGAACCCAGAAAAAAGCAGGGGTAGCTGTCCTAATCTCAGACAAAGTGAACTTCAAACCAAAATAGATCAAGAGGGACAAAGAAGGTCACTACATACTTCTCAAGGGAAAACTCCAAGAGGAAGAAATAACAATCATTAATATTTATGCACCAAATATCAGTGCACCTAACTACATAAAACAAATATTAAGGAACATGAAAGATCAAATAAATACTAATACAATTATAATGGGAGACTTCAATACCCCACTGTCACAAATAGATCAACTAGACAAAAACTTAACAAAGAAATATCAGAACTGAATCAAATCTGTGAACAAATGGCCTTAGCAGATATATACAAAGTGTTCCACCGTACAACAGCAGAATACACATTCTTCTCAGCTGCATATGGGACATTCTCCAAAATAGACCACATACTAGCTCATAAAGCATGTCTAAGTAAATGTAAGGGAACTGAAATTATCCTGTGCATGTTATCGGACCATAGTGCAATAAAACTGGAATTCAATGGTAACAGAGAACAAAAATACCACATAAACACTTGGAAACTAAATAACATCCTTCTGAAGAACAGCTGGGTCACAGAAGAAATTCAAGAAGAAATTAAGCAATTTATTCAGTTTAATGATAATGCTGATACAACATACCGGAACTTATGAGATACAATGAAAGCAGTACTAGTACTAGGAGGGAAATTCACTGCATTGAACTCCCACATCAGGAAAACAGAAAGAGACCAAATAAACAATTTAATGTTGAACCTCAAACATCTAGAAAAAAGAAGAACAAATCAAACCTAAAGCTCATACGGGAGAGGAAATTATTAAGATCAGAACTGAAATTAATGCAATTGAGACTA
>PVJO010020782.1:0-31353 GCA_004026905.1 Hystrix cristata
TGGGAGACTCTGGTCAGAGCCCAGAAAACCAGAGTAACTGATGGAAATGCTGCTGGGTAGGATGAGGCTCGGGAGGCCTCTGCTGAGAAGGACCGCGTTGGCTGCTGGCTCCCAGGTGGTATATGTGTGCTTTGGCAGATGTCGGTCTGCATTTTGCTTGTGTTTGGAGATACTGCCTGGGTGGCAGAAAAATTTCAGCACAGTCTGGTATTGGGATGGCAGCATAGTTACTGTTGAGGGCTTTTGGCCGGAGCTATGTTGGAAATTGAGAGTGGAGAGCAAGCAGAGTGACATGAAGCATTTGGCCAGAGGGGAGCTGTGGATTGCAAGGATGAACAGAGGAGAATGTGGTTGTGGAGAAGAACCAGGACAATGGAAAAATGACCTGAGGCCTTTTACCAGAAGGGAAGAGTGTATTTGGGGTGCAGGAGTCCTTTGAGGCATCTCTTAATGTTGCTGTGCTCTGTTGTTAAAGTTTATGGAAACCAAAGTTTTAAAGTTTGAAGCCCTATTTTTTAATGCAGATGTATTGGTATACTGTACTTGGTAAATATTGTTTTAGGACAAGCAGGAGACAGAATGGAGTTGCTGTATATTTGTATGTATAGTTGTAATTTTTGGACACCTGTTTATAATCAGTTTTGAGAATCCTTTGAATATTTATTTCTAATGTGGCAATGAATGCAATAAGAATTGTATTGTTAATGTAATTCTGAATAGAACAGGATATGTTAACTCTACAAATCTGCCACTGGAGACTATGGTTTAAAGAAATGCATCTGGTTATCAAGTTGACTGGGGTGGATCGTGCTGGACCCACTGTGGTCAGCGCTTGCTCAGGAACGCCCAGCTGGACTGAGTTGGTTGGTTCTGGGCGTAGAGGATCCACCTGAGGACTGTTGCCGACACAACATAAAGGAGCACGGGAGCAGAAGATAGCGGCCAGCTGTTTCCTGAGAGAAGCTCTGTTGTGCCTGGTTCTCCCGAAAGGAACTCAGCTGTTCTTATTGCAGGAGGAGCTCAGGCCTTGCTGTCACTGGAGCTGGCTGCTGTTTGTTTTGGGGGAGCTCTGGCTTCATCTCTGTTGTGAGTGTTATATCCTGGCTCCAGTATAGATTTCCTGGGCCTTTTAGTGCAGACACAGACGTACATGGAACAGTGTGCTGTGGGCTCCCAGCCCTTGACTGACTCTTTCGGGTCTCCAAGTACATAGCTAGATGTTTTACACTCTTCCTGCGTTTGGTTTGGGTGTGTGAATGTTATAATTGGACTTGTCCTATATTAAATCTGCTCTCTTGCAAACCTTAAATCTGACTCTAGAAAGGTAATTAATACACCTGCCTTCCTCCACACGTGCCCACCCTTGTGTGCGTGTGCGCTCTTTATTATTCATAGCTGTGGTTCCATGCGCTCTCTGAAGCTGTAGAGCTCTGTTCTGCTCAGTTTACCTCGAGTATATTTTCATGCCAACACAGGCCCCGCTTCAATCGCTGAGCAGTGTCGCAGTGGCCACAGTGTTTACTCCAGTGTGCTGGCCAGACCGTCCTGCGTGCCTGGCTGCTTTTCTTCAGTCACACTCTTAGAATTCAAATTTCTGGTTAAAAGTTATGTATATATTTTATAAATCAAGAAAAATAAAGCACCCGTTGGTATCTTTTACTTTTATATTTTCTGCACAGGATGATGATCTGTGTCCTGATGAATTTAAGTTTTATGATATTTTTTGCATGTAGGCCTTCAGTTCGTTCTGAAGGATTTACTTTCTCATTTTAGTGAACAATTTTATCTTTTTTTTCAACTACTTCACAAAAGACTTCTTGTTATGGGAATTTCAAGATGCATAAGAAAACGGAGGGAATAGCAAAATGAACCCTTCTGTAGTCATCTCACCTTCCAGCAGTTATTAAAATGGGGCTAATCTGGACTCATCACTTGCTTTTTTTTTTTTTTAATGTGGGACAGTCAGGTCTGGACTCTTTAGAGTAAAGCCTGGACATCAAGACTTCATGTTATTCTACCTAAATACGTCAGAATGTCTCCCTGACTAGCAGCTTTAAAAAAAAAAAAAACTGTCATTTCTCATCTAACGATAAGAATTGGAGTTGGGGATTGAGCTCAGTGGTAGAGCACTTGCCTAGCTTGTGCAAGGCCCTGGCTACCATTCCAGGACTGCCCCCCAAAAGGTTTTTAGTTTTATTTGTGTAATCAGGATATCTAGTGGGCTGAATTATGGCTGCCCAAAAGGCTACAGCCACATCTTAATCCCTAGAATTTATGAGTATTACTTTACATGGCAAAGAGTGAATATTAAATATTACCTTTTATGACAGAAGTGTGATTAGCCTAAAGATCTCGAGAAAAGCATTGATCTTAGATCAGCTGGGTGGGCCCTACACACAATCACATGTCTTATTTAAGAAGGAAGATTTTATATTGAAGTGCCAGGGATCAAACCCAGGGCCTTGCATCTGCTGGGCCAGCGCCCTGCTGCTGAGCTGCACGCACACACACACACACACACACACACACACACACACACACACTCTCTCTCTCTCTCTCTCTCTCTCTCTCTCTCCTGAAAGTGCTCTGCAGTGGGAGGAGCCGGATCCTGGAGCCAAGTGAGTCTGGGCCACCGGAGATGAGGAGCCCGGGGCCAGGTTCTGCCCTGGAGCCTTAGCGGGAATTCACCTCTGTCAGCTACTTGGTTTCCGAATGCAGCTTCCAGAATTCTGAGAGAATACATTTCTGTTTGTTTAGGCCATCAAATTTGTACCAACTTGTCAGTAGTAATCTCAGAAAGTTAATATACAACCCCAAAAAAATCTACATGTTGCATTTGGGTCTGTCTGTCTGTCTGTCTGTCTGTCTGTCTGTCTCTCTCTCTCTCTCTCTCTCTCCCTCCCTCCCTCCCTCCCTCCCTCTCTCCCTCCCTCCCTCCTTGTGATTGAGCCAGGGGCCCTGAACTTCCTCCCCAGCTCCTTGTAATTTTGAGACCGGGTCTTATTCTTGTCCAGTCTGACTCAAATTTGCGATCCTCCTGAGTAGCTGGGATCACAGGCATGTACCAACTCCCTTAGCTTTATGTTTCTTTAATCTCATTCAGTAAGCACTTCCCTATTTTCTTTCTTTTGTTGGTATTTCTTATTTCTTTCTGCAGTACTGGGGAATGACTCCAGACCGTTAACTATCATTCGAGAAACTGGGCTTTACTGCAGAACATCATGTGTTCTGGGTTTGACTGACAGCTCTTTCCTTTGGTGGTGTCAAATCCTCTGTCCCTGTACCCTCTGTGAGCTGGTGCGCTCCCATTTCCAGGCAGGATGCTTTTCCTGGCAGGCATGGCTGGGATCTGACCAGATCTGACCGTCGCTCTATGGCCCACACACCAGAGCTCCGGCCAGTTGCTGGCGCCCTCCGGAGCAGAGGAACCTGCAAGGCCCAGTGAGGCCAGGAGAAGGGACATGGGGACCCCAGCCTTCCTCTTTTTCTCGCACCCCCCGCTGTGATGTTTTGGGTAGTGAGTCAAAGTAAATTTTCTTTCTTTTTTCATATTTATTCACAGTACTGGGGATTGTATCTAGGACCTTTGCACTGATCCCCAGCCCTTTTTTTGTTTTATTTCAAAACAGAGTCTTGATGAGTCACTAAATTGCCTAGGCTGGTGATGCTCCTGCCTCAGCCTCTCAGAGTGGTGGGATTTCAGGCATGCAGCACACACCCAGGTCAAAATAAACCTTAAATTGGTTTTCTCAAGCATCTTGTCCTGGCGATGGAAAGATGACCAGCGCAGAGGTGTGATTTATTGGGCAAGCGTCCTGCATGGTGAGCACATGGCACTGAGACTGGCCAGTGGTTTGGGGCGGGGGGGGGGGTCTGGGCTCTCCATTTTGTTTCCCATGAATCTCCTATGGTTTGAAATTTATTTGATCTGTTATTTCACATGAAGTTTCTAATTCAGTTATTCCTTCTGTGTCCACTAGCTTGAATTATTCTAGCAAGTAAAACTTACCAATTATTTCATTACCTTGAAAGGTACTTTAAACAGAGAGGGAAATATGATGTTTGATTCATTGTAATTATTCTTTTTGGTCATTCACCACTACAGTAAAAGCTTAGCAGTCAGGTGGAGTGGTACACAACTGTAATTCCAGCCACTTGGGAGGCTGAGGCAGGAAGACTGCACGTTTGAACCCAGTCTGGGTACTTTAGCAAGACCCTATCTCAAAAAAATTCAATACCTTTCTTTAAACTTTTATTTCACTATAGAAATGCATGCTCACTTCTAAAAAGATAACCAAAAAAGCTACTTTGAAATTTTAAAGCTGCCAAAACTTATCTTTTCTGTCACACAGTTCTGTTCAAGAAATAAATGTTTAGCCAGGCAGTGCACACCTGTAATCCCAGCACTCAGGAGGCTGAGGCAGGAGGATTGCCATGAGTTCAAGGCCTGCCTGGGCTACATAGTGAGTTCAAGATTAGCCTGGACTACTTAGGGAGACCTTGTCTTAAAAAAAAAAAAAAAGTAAAATATGTTTAATATTTGTGACTTCATCAGCATGCCTGGTACCTGTGATAGCAGATAGGCAGTATATATGGTAGAGTGACATTTACACACTTTTATATAATGCACACTTAAAAATGTAAAAGAAATAACATTTTTCCTTGAAAATGACTATCTTTTATTTATTTATTTATTTTTGGTGCTGGGGATTGAACTCAGGGCCTGTGCTTGCTAGGCAAGCACTCTAATCACTGAGCTAAATCCCCAGCCCTAAAAATGACTATCTTATTTTTTTAAAACTTGTATAATTAAGCTTAGATTATATCAGCTATTTGTGGAAGATGACTAAAAAAAAAATTAAGTATCAGGGGCTGGGGATTTAGCTCAGTAGTTAGAGTGCTTGCCAAGAAGAACAAGACTGAGTTCGATCCCCAGCACCAAAAAAAAAAAAGTATCAAAGAGATTTTGGTGGGGTTGGGGATTTAGCTCTAGTGATAAAGCACTTGCCTAGCAAGCTCAAGGCCCTGAGTTTGAGCCTCGGCACCACCACCCCCCAAAAAGATTTTTTTCTAAGTAATAATTAAGAAATAAAAATTTTCATAAAAGCACTATTTCATTTTACCTTTTTCAATTCTTTTTTTTTGTACTGCAGATCTTTTTTTACTGTACTGATATTCACACAGTACAACTCTAATCGCTGAACTCCTCCTCCTCACCGAAGTATGCGCTCTTCATCCGCGGGCGCCTTGGACCCTCGGAGGTCCAAGGGGTGCCCTGCACCAGGTTTCCGTTTGTTTCGTTGCTCCATCTTGGCTTGCTGGAAGGTGACAGCTTTGTCGAGAGCAGGGTCCCCCCTTCATCTTCACTTTCTCCTGCTTCCTCAGTTTCTTCGGGTTCAGCAATTTTCTTTTTTTTTTTTTCTTTTTTTCTTTCTTTGGAGGCTCACGTTCTCCGAGCATATTTTTCAGACAGGTGTAACTTAAGTGTCTGCTCTCCCCACATTCGTAACACTTACATTTATCAGAGTAGTTCCGCCTTCAGATGAACTCAGCTGCTCATCCGTCCGTTGTTGACAGCAACGCTCGCCTTTATCACTCTGCCAAATAACTGTTTGTTGTTCACGGCAGTTTCCATTTTCCAGGAGGGAGTGAAATGTGTTGGTGACTGGGGTCTCTTGAAGAAATTTTTCTGCCTTTGGTGCCACCCATTATGGCTCTAACCCTCAGCTAAGCAAACACTGTGGAGAGTGCGGTTCTGGTTAGAGATGACCTGGAAAACGCTCTGCCCTCAAAGCGCATGCGCCGGAGTCAGGCCTGGGGGTGGGAGGCATTTCACAAGGCTGGTGAGTTAAGACTGCACGCCTCGAACTGAGTGTGGTCACAGACAGTACAGGAAACAGGTCTGGTGACTGACACTGGGACATCCACTAAAGATGTATATTACCCTTTATTTTTTATTTTTTTTAATTATTTATTTATTTTTTTTTTTGGTGCTGGGGATCGAACTCGGGTCCTCGTGCTTGCAAGGCAAGCACTTTAACCACTGAGCTAAATCCCCAGCCCCAACCCTTTATTTTTTAAAAAAAGAAAAATTTAAGAAAGTGCTGGGCATGCAGATCCGTGGTAGCACCAGCATCACCTACAGGACGCTGTATGTGGAGGCCCCTTGTTCAACCTCCACGAATAAAATAAAAGCTGCTCTCTTGACCTAAAATTGGCCATTTCTTGTTGGTGTCCTGCTTTCTTTTAGTGAGAAATTCGAGAGGTCAGACTGGGGACACTTTTTTGTTTCTGGCAGTGCTGGGAGTTGAACTCGCAGCTCCATGCATGCAGGCAAGCACTGGACCACGGAGCCGCAGCCCCAGCCCTGGGCACCCGTGAAGCTGCCAGGTGTTGGGCTTCGGGCCTTCACTACAGACTGGGAAGAGCTCTTCTTTGGGTGGGGAGGCTTCAAGTGTAAGACCTCAAGGTTTTCCTTCTTTTTCTTTTCCCCCCAGGACTGGGGGTTGAACCCAAGGCCTTTACACTGAGCTATATCCTCAGGCTCTTTTTAATTTTTTTTCCCTAAGGCTGTGTCTTGGGCTGGGGACTTAGCTCAGTGGTTAGAGTGCTTGCCTAGCAAACGCAAGGCCCAGAGTTCGATCCCCCAGCACCAAAAAACAAAAACAAACAAACAAACAAAAAACACACAAAAAACCAGGGTCTTGCTAAGCTGCTCAACTGCCCAGGCTGGGCTCAAACTTTTGTTTCTCCTGTCTCAACCGTCTAGACTTGCTGGGATTACAGGTGTGCTACACCACGTCCAGCTCCAAGGTTTTTCTGGATCTCATACTGGAATACTGGGCATACTGGTTGCACGAATCACATCACTAAACACATCAGTGCGGTTATTCACTTTAAGGTACAGATGTTCGTCGTCTAACGGGTACCCATTCAGCAGCTTTGATTTACGACCTGCAGCTTGTACTTAATGACCCGTCTTTTTGTACAGTTCTGCACATCTTGTTTATCAGGCCTCAGTGTCTTTTCTTTGTGCAGTACCCCTTGTTTATACAGTGCTGTAATTTTTGCTGATTGTACTATACAGTACAGTAGTGTTTTATGTTCTGTTACACATTACAGTACTGCATGCAAGAGTTATGCAAATAAAAGCAAAGTCAAGTTGGAGTTTCACATTTCTTTGTTCTGAGTACTATAATGTACATACTATGTACAATTCCTCATTTAGGGACCAGTTCATTTAACGACCTAGTCACAGGAGTGGAACTCGGCCATTGAGGAATAGCTGTACATTAGCTTCAAAATATCAATACCAGTATAACTACTACTAACAAGGCTTCTAAATGCAATTTAAGATTTCTTTGCACTGAACATAAAAATTTTGGTCTCCGTTCTGCTGGAGATTCACAGTGAGAAGACTGTTTTAATTTTTTCTCAGTGACTACACCATCAACTTGATACATAGTTGGATTCATTTGTTTACAGTTGTTTAGGGACTTGCTTTTTGCTTTTGTTTTCTGGTTATATAAAACAAATATTGGTCTAAGACCAAAACCACAGAACAAGGTACATTTGCAATAGTTTTGTCTCACTCCATTTTCTCTCCCTGAGTAGGTAACGTTAGCAGCCTCTAACCTTCTCTTTCCAGAGAAGAAATGTAATTTAGGTGTTTTGTTTTGTTTCGTTTTTTGAGATAGGGTCTTGCTATGCAATTCAGGCTGACCTTGAACTCGCTATGTAGTCCAGGCTGGCCTCAAATTTGCAGCAATCCTCCTGCCTCAGCCTCCCAAGTGCTGAGATTATAGCTACGTGCCACCACACCCAGATTACAGAGAAGAAATGTCACTCCCGTTCTCCAGTTCTTGTCTGCATCATAAGAAGCCCTTGTTTGAGGTGCTGTGCTTTTTACCAGTCCCTCACGGTGCGCCTTTAGCCCATCCATCTTTCCCATTATAAACAGTGTTGTGCTGCGCAGGCCTAATGGACCACTTCCTATTTCTGTTAACACAGTTTAGGTTCCCAGCAGTGGGGCTGCTGTGTCACTGCCGCAGCAGAACAGGTGACTACACTGGGTATTGCCAGCCTTTACCAGGGTGGCGTCAGACTGTGTCACCCCACGGTTTCACCGGCAAAACCTCAAATATTCACTCTTTGTTTCCAGAAAATAGGTGGCCACCCTTTGACCTGGGGCACTGCAGTCCTCAGCTGCCAGCCAGTGGGGGCCCAGAAGAGACCGCGCTAGCTGTTTCTAAAGGGCCACCAGGCCAAGGAGAGGCACACACCATTTCATTCTGTTCCACGCCCGGCATCCTGCTAGGGACACCCGCAAATAACCCCGCTGGAGGCCTACAAAGAAGACTGGGTTATAGCAGCTGGTTCTCTGCCACGATGCTTTTGTCCTACCTATGACCCCGCCCCTGTCCCCTCATACATTCGGCATGTTTTTTGGTCATTGTTGACACAGTGCTTCTGTTACAGTAGTCGGCTTCTTCTGCAAGGGTAATTTTTCAAAGATCAAATGAAGTTGTACATTTAGTTATGGTTCCACTCTAAACTTACTTTTCAACAATTTAAACATTTCTAGTTTAATAGATTTCAATGCTTTTAGTCTTTTTTATAACACAAACTTAATGGCTTTATTTTTCAGTTAGTGGAAAATATTTTCACTTGATTATATTTAAAAAGGAGAATACTATTATCTGAAGTCTTGCTAATAAGAATTTGTCTGAGGTTTTCAAACATGGAAGCTAGTTTTGGTATAAAAATTCCCAAGTAGGGGCTGGGGATTTAGCTCATGTGGGAGAACACTTGTCTAGCAAGTGCAAGGCTCTGAGTTCAATACCCAACACCCACCCCCCCAAAAATTCCTAAGTCACAACTTTCTTCTCAAAACTTGTTTTCTGACATTTTGTAGTGGAACAAAGATACGTGAAAATAGCTTGATTTTTATTTTTGCTTTGTTTATAACTTTTTTGTTTTTTTGTCTTTAGTCTGTTAGGATTTTTATTCTATCCAAAGATTATGCTGGAGTGTCTAGGTCCGAATCCCTATTTTTGTCTGGTGGTATTATGATACTGGTTTGTTGCTATAACAAAGGCCATACTAATGCTGGCTGAAACAGGTAGACTTTTTTCTCTCTGGCACCCATTGTGGCTTACGCATCCTCGCACTGAAGCAACAGCTTCAGGGGGTCAGGAGCTCTTTTTGGGGTGGGGCAGGGAGGTGGGGGTTGAGACAGGATCTTGCTATGTAGTGCAGGGTGGCCTCAAACTCACAATGATCCTCCTACCTCAGCCTCAGCCTCCTGAGTACTGGACTAGAGGTGTGTACTATCAGACCCGATTAGGAGCTGTCGTTGACCCTTGTATTTTGTGTTTTCTGACACTGTTCCAACACCCCTGTGGCTCTTTTCCCCTCCTTTTAAGGATATATGCTGGAGATGACGAGAATACATTTTCCTATCTTTTTTTCACAGTGATTTCATGAGGGCAGAAAGGTCTGGCCCCAAAGGTTTGTTACTGCAGTTCTTTCTGGTTTATAATTATTGCCAATTTCCTTTGCTTTTTGGTGTTTAACTGTTTGGTTTTGAAGTCTGTTTTTGATACTCTTGAGTTTTCATCTTTTTGGATATTCAGCAAGAAATTGTAAGAAGAAAACGTGCTAACCAGAAACCATTTTTCATTTTTGAGCTAGAGGTCTTCTAGACTTAACAGCAGAATCAAAGGCCATTTTCATGCTACAGACTTTTTCTGTGCAGTGCTGGGGATTGAGGTCAGGGCTGCACATGCTGGGCAGAAGCTCACACAAGGGCTCTACCTTGAACTCCACCCCCAGCGCTCCCAGCCCAGCTGTGCACAGGTCAGCTGCCTAAGAGGATGTGACATGCACAAGGCTATCCCGCTGGCCTATAGGAAGGCGGAGGAAGCTTCTAGGCGCAGGCTTTGTGTTGCTTTCCTGATGAGAAAGCAAGACTGGTTAGAAGGAGGGTGACCTGGCGAGGCCAGCAGCCTGCCCACGGGAGCACGGAGCTTGGCCACTGTCCTCATCGCCTGCTGCCTTGGGACTGAGGCCCCAGCTGCGCCCCGGGTACAGACTGTGGCTTCTGCAGGGTGGTATGCAGGGGCTAAGGGCCATTTCCCTTCACAATGTACCGGAAGCAAAGCCTAGAGCAGCTGTCTTCAAGCTTGGTGAATGTTGTCCTAGGAATGGCACCACACAGGCTGTGTGGTATGATTGTGGGGATGGAACAGGAGATTTGAGATCCATGGAAGGAGGAACCGAGACCGAGCTGGCCACCCTGGATGCAATGGTCACTCACTGGCGATCCAAGAGCCTTCAGAACATTAGGAAAGCAGACTGAAAGGCCTCTAAGGTCCTCTCCCGCCGCTCAGAGCCGGGTAGGATTTCCTGGTTCCCGAGGGCAACTGCAAGTAGCCTTGTGACTACGGGAAATCGGGGGCTCATGAGTCATGGAAGTCAGTGACTCATATTGGGGGTTGCTGCACTTAAAGAAAAATCGAGGTGTAGGGCTCATGAGAGCTTAGTTCTTTCTGGTCACTAGAGGGTATTGGAGGCAAACAGGAATGAATAGTCTCCGCTGCTCATTGTCAGCCACGTTTGAAAGACAGTGGCTGTGCCTTAAAATTCTCTGGTGGGCACGAGCTGGCCCGATCAGAACAGAGTTGCCACCGAGGTCAAGGCAGAATGGCATGTCATCCGTGAGGCTTTCCTGTCAGGCCGGCTATTCTGAGAAAGTCACCTCGTGTGGCAGACGCGAGCCAGAGCAGCAGGTGAACCTGCACAGACACAGCCACTTTCTCCTCACAGCGCATTACAGGGAGAGAAGAGAGGAGACAAGGGCGGCAGCCGTTGACGGCACCCAGCGCAGGTGCTGACAGCGTCACTAGGCTCTAGCAGCAGTAGTCAAGACAACTCCGGGCAGCTGGAGGACACCGGAAACTTCAGAAGCACACGGGATGTAGGTTCTCTCCTCTCACGGTGGACACACGGGGAGGGGGCCTCCGGTGTCCGCAGCCTCCCCCAGAGATGCAGGAACAAGGCTAGGCCAGATGTTTCCAGCCCTCCAAGTCCTTACCCCTTTTGGGGTGCTCAGTCATTGAGTCGCCAGATCTCCACAGATGTGAGGTGGTGGATTTTCCCCACCCGGCCTCCTGTTCCTGTCACACCTTCGTCTCCTTTGGTTCTCTGTTGGAACCCTCCAGCTTTTACCTGTTCTCTCAGTCCTCTTACTCACGTCTTAAAGGTGTCCCGCTGTGCTGATCAGCAGTCACCCTGTACCCGTCCCTTTCCAAGCTCAGCCTGAGTGAGGTCCTGGCATGGCAAGGACCACTGTGGCCGCGGGGCTGCAGGCAGTCAGGGGAGTGCAGCTTTGAACAATGGAGGCTGAGGAGGAAACCTTTGTGGTTGGGCTTAGTCTTCATCTGCTACCCTTTTATTTTACTTTAGTGTTAAATCGTGTGCAATGGAGACTTTCTGTGATGTCAGGAAAGGCCTGCTATTCACAGCTGAAGAAATTAACACAAAGACGAATGCTCCTCATGCCCACACGGTGGGCAGAGCATCAGCACCCGGGTCACCGCCCAAAGCTGCTCTAGCTGTCGTGTGAAGGAAAGGGACACCTGTTCCGGCCGCCCTGGGGGTGCTCGTGAGTTCCTCCTTGTCCCTGTCACCCATCGCTCAGGCTCTCAGCCACCGGGCTGTCAAGGCCAGCTGCCGCGTTCCTGTCTCTGGCCTGTGTGACCTGCCTTCTGCTCCTACAAGCCAGGCACCATCTTGGCGCCGCCTCCCTTTTCTTGCACAGGTTCACAGACAAATACCTTGAAATGGATATTTTAGGAGCTAAATTTGAAATTTTACCACCGAAATAACAGCCAAGGAATGAACCTTAGGGGCAGACCCAAGAGGGTCCACTTCGGAAAGGCTCCGGTGCCAGCCCTCCTGGTCTCCTCGCCTTGGTAGACATCACAAGCTGGTCCTTTAAAGGTGTGTTGTTTCTCTCTGCTCACCTGACACGGACCCCGGGACACCATTTCAGTCATAACCGGGTGCTGGGGACCTGGGCTTCTCTCGGGCGGTCACACAGGTCTCTGCCCCTGGCTGGGGAGGGGACACGACGCCATGACACGAGGGTTTCTACCGGCCACATGCAGGGGCATCTAGCCCTGTCCACATCCATGCCAGGCGCAGTGGTGGGATGACGGGCGCAGGGGGCTGATTCCTGGACACCTACATGCCGTGAAACTGCAGAAGTAGAATCAATATGCTGAGTGGAAAAGAGAAAATCAGCGTGGGGCATCGGTGAATGAATTTTCAGTGATTTAGGGGAAATGCGGTTACTCCACAACCCATCAGCTCACCAGTCACCCCCAAAAGCCTCACCGACCGTCTCTGGCAGTGAGGTGTTAGCTTTTGTTTTTTGAGACGGGATCTTGCCGTTGCCCAGGTTGGCCTCAAACTCCTGTGCTCAAGTGGTCCTCTGGCCTCCTGAGTAACTGACACCTCAGCCGTGCACCCTACACCCACAAAAGTACTGGTTCTTCGTCCCAAGAGAGCCCAAGTCTATGAAAGGAAGCTGGTAATGGAGCAGTACCACTCTGGTCCCACCTCGTTGGGAGAGAGCCCCTCTCCAACCTCTGGGACACCTGTAATGGGGCTTCCCACGGAGTGGGGAAGCACCACTTCCTCTGAAGCATCAGGCATGTTTCTCCCCTCCCGCCATGTAAAATGACCCCCTGGCCGGGCTTGATGTCCTTCACTGGAAGAACCAGCCGGGCAGAGTCAGCCTGTCCCCGGGTCCCACCACAGGAATGACCCACAGGGCCTGCCAGAAACACAGACACTGGGTCTCACCCCCCCCAGGTCATGGTCCAGGGTGCATCTCTAGAATCTGTTCTGGCAAGTTCCGGCAGACACTGATGCTGCAGGTCTGGGGGCCACGGGTCTAGCTTGGCTTCTCCCAAACATGCCGGGGGGCCCAGATCCAGCCTCAGATCCTGGGTGGATCCCGCCGCACAGGCTGCCCTGAGCCCCGAGCTGCGCCTCAGCAGGTTATCAGGGCGCCGCGGTGCTCAGTAAAATAAGACGCCAAGACACCAGGATCTTGTTAGCTGGATATATTTTTTTTTTCTGAATTTTTTTCCTTTTTTTTTTTTTTTTTTTCTTTTTTTGTCACAGAACACTGTTTGCAGTAGAGGAAACTGGCATTGCAGTCTGGTGGTAAGATGGCTTTGTTCACATAAACCAGTACATGTTCATCCTTTAGCGCAAAAAGCCCTAATGGCGCGTACCCTATTGGAATTCAGGACATCTCCAATATTTTCTCTCTCTGTTTTTGTCTTTTTTTTTTTTTTTTTAAATAAACATTTTCAAGGTTTGTCCAAAAGAAGGCCATACAGGTTCTTGGCTAGCGGAAGACAATTCAGAACAGCTGTCGCACACTTGGACTGTCACCTTCTCCAGGCTGGCAGTTGATATTTTTTTCCAACTCATTTTTATTAAAAAAATAAAAAAATGCTCCAACTATCAGTTTTACAAAATCTCTAAGGAAAACACAAGAGCAAGGTGCTGAGGTAAAAAACACCTGAGGTAGCTTTTTTTGTGTGTGTTTTTCTTGTTTAAAAAAATCTAAATTTTAACGCCCTGGGTCAACAACCGTGTAAATTGTTATTTTCCTCCACTTTTTTTTTTAAAGAAAGAAATCATTTCACTGAATGTTGATGGCTTATACACCAAAATGTAAAACGACAAAATACATTCTTTCTTTATGGAATTTTTCCTGGTTTGGTTGGCTGGTTGGTTTGATGAATTCCTGTTTCCCTCTTCCAAAATGCTAAGACAAGTACCACTGACTCCTGTTCTCATGAGTAACCAAGTGTAAGTTGAGGCTGGTCTGTGTGTTTCGCGTTTGTTCCTTCTGTGTGGTGTGATACTCAGAGCACTGCTTTGCCTGGGGGTGCGTAGATACAGGGATGGAGATGGACGGCTGAGGGATTCAAGAGCGGGGATGGAGGGGAGGGCGAGATAAACAGAGAGAGACAGAGAATTATATAGCGGTATGCACAAAACCAGTTTAAAACCTGTGAAGCCAAGAGAAATGGGTGTGAGTGAGACGGGCGAAGAGGGGCGGGGCGCCCTCCTCGAGACGGTATCCCTTCTGTGGACAGACACAGGTGATCCGGAACTGCCACAAGTGTCCTTCGACGGGAATTCCCTCGGGTCAATTTTGTGGGTGGCATCCAAGTTCCTTCCTAGACCGTTAGACCTCCCAAATAAAGACTTTATTCTTTAAAGTCTAGAAAAGCCTGCTTTCTGTTCAAAAAGAAAACAAAATTATTAATTGAGTAAAAATTGGAGTTAGTTGAGTTATTTGATATATTATTTCTAAAATATATTAATGCTGCAGGCTCCCTGTGTACCCACAGGCCACATATCTTAACATCTTTCCCCTTCTAATATGTACACACATGTACAGAGACAATTTCCACAAAAAAGGGCTGAATTTTGCTTTGCTTTGAACACATTCACCTATGTTAGTTCAACTAAAAGGGATAGCGTCATGGGAGTTGGGGAGATCCGAGTGGATGGGGTGCTGATGGCTGGGAAGCCTGCAGGAGGTGGAGGGGGGTCAGGGGGGTTTGGGGACCCAGCCTCCCCCATAGCCCTCCTCTGCCCCGGGATTCTCGGGCCGCAGCCCTGGTGCCTCCACAGACTTCTCATTCCTCAGGATGGTCTTTGGTTTGCTCCCGATCTGCTGGCTGTGTTTGGTCGCGACGGTCAGGTGTTGGGAGGGCTACATTCATCCATTGTTTGCTGGTGCCTGGGGTGGCCTCACTTGCTGCGCTGTGAGGCGACTCCCTGAGGGTATTTCTGCTCCTGCTGCTTCACCTGTTGTACAATTTCCCTGATCTTGCGCTGTGCGGTCTGCAGCAAGGGAGAGAGGGACAAGATGGGACAGGGAAGGTCAGTGGGAGCTCAGATGCAAGTTACCTGCTCCAGCTTCCTTACTCCGGGGCCTTTTCTGCCTGGCAGTAAGTGGCAGAGGTCCCTTCTTCCCCAAGGACACCGGGGAGAAGGCAGAAGCAGGACTCCAGCAGCTGGCAGCTCATGGAGGACAAAAAGGCCAGGGCACAGCAGCAGGGAGCCAGTGACAAGGGCCCTGCGGGGGTCGGACAGCTTGGGGTTCCCACTGTGACCCCAGCCTCCCGGGCAGGGCAGCCTGACATAGGAAGGAGGGAGCAGGCTGGGGCCCCACCCTGCCTCACCACAGACCTGCAGAAGGGCCAGGCTGCTGTGCCAGGGCCTCACCTGCTGGCCCACAGCGAGCAGAGACTGTGAGTCTCCACGGGGTGGGGATGAGGGCTGGAAGAAGCAGACAGAATCTGCCCCAAGCCACCCCGGCTGTGGAATGAGATGGAAGCAGTTGTGTGGGGAGCCCTGAGGTGGTGAGGGGGGAGGACGCAAAGGTGGGGAACGAGGGTCTCTTGCAATGCACACTAAGCTTGTCGTGGGGAGACCTCGGTACTCAGGCTGCTCTCGGGCCCTGGGGAGCCCACAGGGGAGAGGCGCCGGGCACGGGGCTGTCACTGGGGTCTGGGGAGGGAGACCTCGAACCTGGGCACTTCAGGGGCTTCCTCGGGCTCTCTATGGGATGGCAATGGTAAGAAGGAACGGAACCAAGTCCCCTGCCCGCCTGGCAGTCCGTATAGAGCCAGGAGAAGGAAGAAGGGCTCTGCCGTGTATTAGGGGGATCCTGGGCTTGTGGCCACCCAGCAGGCCGCTAACAACTCAGGCACGAAGTGGAACAAGATTGGCAGGATAGAGGTGGGGCCCTCACGGCACAGCTACCTGGCTAGCAAAGAAATGCCCAATAATTCTGACGATCACTTCCTCATTCTCATCTGGCGTTTGGTCACGAGGCACGATGACTTCTGCGCTGGTCAGGTTTTGTAGTTCGTTCACCTGGAAGGGACCGGAGGCCATGGGCAGGGTGGGTCCAGCCCGCCCTGGGCCATCGAGGCAGGGCGAGAAGGGAGACTGGGGACACCTCTCCTCCCCTGCAGTCTAGGACTCTGCGCCGTCCTGGCCCCGCTGCATGGCTGACTTCTCTGACGCGCTCTGAGGTACCGACCACAAGTGGACACCTCCTCCTGTGGGACTCGCAGAGGCAGCCGTCCCACCCACTCCCGGTGCTCGCTCCTGCCACCTGGGGCCTCAGGAGCTCCCTTCCTCACCCCAGGCCCACCTCCTCTGGGGAGCCCTGGCCCACACTGGTGCCCGGACACTACCGAGGGGTCGGCGCCCTCCCTTGGCCCTGGCGTGATGCTGAGCTCCCAGCAGAGGTCAGTGAGTGTCAGAGGGGAGCTGGCAGAACCTGAAGTACCAACAACTCAGCGTCTGGTTTTAAAATAACCGAACAGGCCACGCGAATTGCTTTCTTCTGTCTCCTCCGCACCAGCTCTGCCGGGAGCTCAGTGCACATGCCCTGGGATGGCGCCTGCATTCCACGCAGCTGTCTTGATCAAAGGTGACTCACTGTAACTAGCACTTGGCTTTGGATACTCTGGAATCACTTTATACAACAGCACGCACCCCCCCCACGGGACTCTAGAACCCCCCCCACCCACGGGACTCTAGAACCCACCCCAAGTCCTGCTGCGCGACAGCATGCTCATCCCGACAGGCCTCAGCCAGCACTCTGGCACTTCCCCCTTTTGGAGGTACTGGGGACCGAATGCAGGGCCTCGTACACGCTAACCCCACCATCTACCCTGAGCTGCACCCCAGCTCCGGCACTTTTCACATATTGCATTACTGCCACCTTCAGACTGAAAGTGTAGATTATTTTTTAAGAAACTACCTCCTTCCTGTCCTGCACACCACTGCTGAGCTAGGTCTGCTCAGCAGATGTCCAGGTTTGGGAAACAGCCAGCAAGGCGTCTGTCAGGGAGCACAGGCTGCCAAGGCGGCAGCGGAAGCTCCACGGCCGGGTGCTACTCCCAGCACGCTCTTCTGTCTGCTGACGGGGGTGGGCAGAGGGCAGAGCCCTGTCTCTGGGCAGGGAAGCTGTGGAACTGGGCCCTGTGTTCTGGGGAGATGCCGACTGCCTGTCTGACCTGGGGGGTCCCTGTGCATCAGGGCTGAGATGCCAGGTGTGTCTGCTTTGTCAGCCTGAGGCCAGGACCACGTGCCGAGAGAGAAGGGCCAACGGGAGTGGAGGGAACCGGGGCCAGGGCAGGGAACTCATGCGGGTGACAGAGCGAACCCAAAGCTTACGGTTTTGCCGCCTTTGCCAATCACCCGGCCAGCAGTAGAAGAGGGCACTCTGATGTGGGCTTCCAGCTTTACCTCTTCTTTGGGGTTAAAAAAGTTTTCTTCTTTCAGTTTCCCGAAGATCCGTCCCTGGGCCTAGAGAACACAATGTGACTGGGGACTGAGTTGGCCACCAGCCGTGAGAGCACCAGATGGCCCCAGGGATGGGACATGCCGTGTCCCCCACCTCTGCCAGACAGGGAAGCTGACGCCGGCCTGGCCCGCACACACCGGCTACTCCGAACCCACCACGGCAGGCCAGTGCAGCTTCTGCAGCTTCTGTCACGCGGCTCTCCTCTCTGGAGCACGGGTGCTGGCGAGGGGCCGGGCCAGGTGGCGACCTCCGCGGCACCCCGCCGAGTTACCAGGCACTCTGAGCTCCTCCTGCCAGGGTGTGCACGTCCCTGGCTGGCGGAGGGTGGAGGCGAGGCTGCCGGGATGTGCTGCGGGGCCTCACCTCGCTCCAAAGCCAGTGCAACCGAGAGGCTTAATTTAAGGAGACTGAGATACAACCCTAAAATTCATCATTTCAAAGCACACACTTCGGCGATCACTATGCTGTGCAACCATCACCGCTAGCTATCCGGAACGCATCCACCCCGGTCTCCCAAATCCAACCCCACAGCAACCTCTGTCCTCTGTCCTCCACTCTTCGTCCCAATCTGTGTCTGTGGATTATCTACTCTGTATGGGTCCCTCGGGTCTGCCTTTTACTTGGCATGATGCTTTCTAGGTTCACTCCTATCGTCACAAATCAATACTTCCTCCCTTTTAGGGCTGACAATATTCTATTGTGTGGACAGACCACATTTTGTCCACTCATGAGTAGCAATGGTAGTTTTTGTTTTGACAGGACTGGGGATTGAACCTAGGCTGCCCCTCCACTGTGTAACATCCCCTGCCTCCTCCTACCCTGGGTTTTTTTTTTTTTTTTTTTTTTGAGACAAAGTCTTACTAAGTTGCTCAGTCTAGGCTCAAATTTGTGATCCTCCTGCCTCAGCCTCCTAGAGTGCTGAGATTACAGGCCTGGACCACTATGCCCAGCGAAGGCTTGTTTTTGAATGGTTTCATATGTGTTCTCTTCATCCTTTCAGTTAAATTTTTAAAATTTTTAATTAAAAGGGGTCTGTGTAAGTTAATTCATGTTTCTGGAGTTTAGGAAACTCGTAATTTTGCTGGAGGAGAGAAAAAGGCAAAAAATAAACCAATATATCTCCTCGAAGGCCTTCCAAAGTCCTCTGCCTTCTCCCTTGCACCCCACATTCACGCCCACAGCCAGAAGATGAGGGATCGGAGGCGCACAGAGGGGGGAAGCCAGGATGGGACTGAGCAGGGCACTGGAGGGCCTGCTGAGGTGGCCCAGCACTGACCTTGAACTGGGCTTCGGGCGGTCCGGTGATGATGACCATCCGCTCGCTGACATCTGGGCCTTCGGCTGGAGCAATCTGTGGGTCACAGGCAAAGAGGACGATGCTGAACCCCTCTTGCTCATCCAACTGATGTGCACGCTATCTCCAGGGTGTTCAGGTGCCCGGCCTCTGCACTTGCTTTGTGGGACCCACGCTGCCTCCACCTCGGGCGTTAGGAAGTCATGCCCGTAATGCTCAGGATCAAATTTGGGCCTTCAGCCCCTCAGGAGGGTAAGGGGCAGTAGGTGGTTATTTCCCAGCCCTGGGCACCAGTGGGCAGTGCGATTGGTCTCCATCCACCAAGCCTAGTCTCCAGGAAGCAACAGGAAGCCAGGAGCGTTAGGAAGAGGCCCAGCAGGGAGGAAGGGCAGATTTTCAAGGTGCCGCACTGGAGTCTGCCCTCCAGGAGAGGCCAGCCTGGAGCCTCTAGCACGCTTGGCAAGAATAGAGCTGAGGTCAGGGAAGTTTGCCTCCTCCGGGCAAAGCAGAGAGGACCCTGGAGTTCTAGCCCGGGCTCTGCAAGACCCTCCTTCCCTGAGCCTCTCCAGTCCGCCGTGAAGCGTGCAGGATGGAGCTGGGAAGCTCGACACCGCCTCCTGACTCTGCACCTGAGCTCCTGAACACGAACAACAGACCCAACAAGCATTTTTTTTTTTTGGTGCCAGGGATCGCCCCTCCCAGCCCCCTTCAACAAGCGTTTTTTGTTAGAGTTTGTTACTGCATCTTTTTAATGCATTCTCTGCCTTATTCTAAGATGACTAAATTTAAAGAAATACAAAATCACCCAGGTGCAGCGGTGTACACGTATAGTCCCAGCTACTTGGGAGGCTGACGCAGGAGGATGAAGACGTTGAGCCCAGGAGTCTGAGACCAAATGGCAACATAGCGAGAAATACAAAATTGAAACAAACACAAAACTGAAGCCCAATTAGCAAATTGTAGCAAAATCAAACTTAATTAAAAATAAAATGATTTAAAAGTATACCAGGCCTTTAGGAATGTAAGCATGTGCCAGCAAAGAGCTTAGTACCAAAAAAGCACTTTACAAGGTTCCTCAGCAGGGCCACAGACTCACTTTTGGATGTTTTTGTTTTTACAGCACTGAGACTGAACCCAGGACCTCTACACCGAGCTACTTCCCAGCCTTTTAATTTTTTATTTTAAGGCAAGCTGGGCTTGAACTTGAGATCCTCCTGCCTCAGCCTCCCAGAGTTCTGGGATTACAGGCATGTGTCACCGTGCCCAGCTTCACTTCTAAGAGCAAATATAAAAAAGGAAATGTGGTCATTTACAGGGTTCCAAAGGTCATTTACAGTGGCTCCCGGGAAGCTCCACTCACGAGAAAATGCACTGCTGGAAAGAAGTGGGATCCCTACCCATGCCAGGAGTGTGGTGCCAGCCCTCAGGCTCTCTGGAAGCCAGCAGCCTCCACAGCTTTGACGCTGTCTTTTCTGCCTCCCCAGGTCTCATGGGAAATGGCCCTACTGTGCGCTGACCCTGCCCTGTTCTGGAAGGGGGGCTTCCGCCCGACCCCGAGGAGCTCTCTGGCCTTGACCAGGCAGCATGGCCAGGATGGTTCCGGGCACCTACCACCACCCAAACCAAGAGGGGACGAGGGCTGATCCATGACTCATGGTGACCGATCCGTGCTGGTGTCACTGTCCGCTTCCTAGTGACTCACAGCCCCTGAGATGCTGAAGGAGCCCCCGCTGGCTCCCCCGCATGCTCCTGCAGCTATATGATGGTGTCCTGGGGACAGGAGCAAGGACCGCAGTGTCCACAGGACCTGGCGCTCGCAGGGCAAGCAGGGGTCGCAGAGGATGAGGAATGGGTGCCCCGGCTAGGGCTGTCGACTATGTTCTCGACCACCTTAAAAGCTGAGTTTTGTGTGGCTCCCAGAACCCTGCTGACACGGCTCACAGGAAAGGTGAGTGATGGGAACCCGCACACCTCCTGGGGTGCATCCCCAGGTCCTTGCTCAGCCACCCACACACTTCTCCAGGACGAATGCAGGGCTCTCCCTCTCCACTTGGCAGCACAAAATGAGCCCCTGGTCACGGCCCCTGCAGACCAGCAGAGTGGAAACCGGCCATCCCTAGAGCGAGCAAGGTCACCCACCCTGCCCCGATTGCCAGGATGATGGGAACCCAGCGAAAACCAAACGGTACTCAAAAGTAGTCAATTTCTTTCTCAAATACTCGGCTTTACCGGTTTTCTTCACTCCTTTTCAATGCTATGGAGGCAGGCAAGGCTGGGAAAGGAGGTTGGAGGCCCAGCATAAAACACGGTCACCCCTTCTGACCTCCTGGTGCACCTCACTGTCTCCATCACAGAAGCCACAAGCACAGTGACGTGTCACCTGTCAACCTTGCTGGCACGCAGGACTGAAATGATGGGTTCTCGCTCCCTCTTTTCCTTAATGCCTTGCTGGGAACGATTCTGAAGAGCAGTAAGGTTGCTGTGGGGGACAAACCCCAGACCAGAAAGCAGAGAACCCAGGCAAACCTTGGCTCTTACATTCTTTAGCTCTGTGGCCTTGGACAAGTCAATGGGACTCTGGGCCCCGGTCACGAGCAGCAGTAAGTGGAGAGTTACAGCTGCAGTTGGCCCCAGGGGTGCTCAGTGTCTTAAGTGGATTTTACATCCAAAACCAGTGCTGCCATGTAGGTTCCTTGACCACGTCCTTAGGCTCTCTGTGTCTCGCTTCTCAGCTGAGCAAAGCGGGATTTGATGAGATGAGCCCTCAGATTCCTGCAGCTGAAACGCGTTGTCCCGGCTCCTGCCTGGCACCTCAGACCAGGCTCTCAGTGGAGCCAATGTGTCCTCACACTGCTCCACTCCACTGTGGGGACCAACGGTGCCTGCCTGTCAGCAGCTGGGCCAGGGTCCCACGTGCAGGCCACCAGGTACAGACAGCCTGTGCGCCCCATGATGTCCCCCACACTTTGGGGCTCTCATCCCATCTGTAGCCCCGCCCCGGTGGGGAGGAGAAACGAGGCCTGTGAGGGAAACGATTTCCCAAGACAGCATTCTTTCACTGTCTCACTGTAATTCTTATTCTGTACAACTCAGAATGTTTTGTTTTTGTTTTTCTTTTTTTTAAACCAGCACACTTGCTGCGGGAGAAATTCCAGCTCTTCTTGGGCAGAGAGTGGGAGCATTCTTTCTCTCCAAGTCATGAGACTCCTTGTTCAGAACCCCGGGTCGTCTCATGGCAGCAAATTATTTTCCGTAACAACGGAAACTCTGTTTCCGCGAGTGTTTCACGAAGCTCAGCCGCGCTCAGCATTCTGCCCGTGAGTCAGAGCTGATAGCCGCTCTGGAGCCGGCCCAGGCCCGAATAATCCCGGCTTTCAGCTGCTCTGAGGGTGCGATGCGTGGCGCTGTCGTGGGGCAGGATGTGGGTCTGTGCTCACGCCCGTTCCCGTGCACCCTACAACTTCTTCCGGGGCCACCAGCTTTTGTTACCCATGATTTTATCACTTTTCAGAGTTTCGTATTCAAAGGCTGCTGAAGCACAGACTACAGAGAGCATCAGAGACGGCTGAGCGCTAATCGCTAACGCTCACATGCTCCGAGTTCACCCTGAGAACGGTCCCCAACTTTTCAGCGCTGCATCTTCTTGAGAAGAGAACAGGGGACAAGCGATCCAAAGAGGACCTGGCTGGGCTGCTGCTCGCATGTTTTCTAATTCAGTTGTTAGGCGGACAGAAAAGGAGTCAGTAGATGGGAACGAGCAGATGGGAACAGTCCCAGAAGCAAGCTGCCAGGCCTTACGGGACTCTGGATGCTGTGACGGCTGCCTGGCGGGAGGAGGGGGACCCCAGGCCACGAGGCCGGCGCGGCGGCCTTACCTTGATGGAGGCCCCGGCAAACCGAGCCAGCTGCTTGATGTGCGCCCCCTTCTTGCCGATGATGGCGCCCACAGCCTGGGTCGGGATGAAGAGATTCACGATCTCCTGCTCTGGATACTGCAAAGGTGAGCAAGACGGACGCCATCATTGCCACCAAGCCACCCTCAGGCCCAGCTACTACCCAGGACATGCGAGGAGCCCGAAGAGGAAGGCCGTGCCAGGCAAAGAAATGGCAAGCGACCCGGGATGTCCTGTGGCCACAGCCCGAGGAGTGAACCTGCATGTGGGCGGGACGGCTGCTGAGCCAGTGCGAGCTCCTCCTGAGCACCCAAATGTGTGTGCCCCGAACGCTGTCTGTCACATACAAAGCTGAGAAGGGCTTGTCCCGTGTCCTCAACCAAGAAATACTAGACACACGTGGCCTAAGGGCAGGGTCACAAGTACTGTCAGAGGGAAGGGAACGCTGCCCAGCCCCCATGCAGCCAGGAATTGCATCTGTACAACGCACCGCCCTTGTCCTGCCCAGACAGCATGGCGACTTCCCGGGACCCTGTGGGCAGAGAGATGGCCCTCATGCAAGGCTGCCAATGGTCTGTGGGGGAGACGCGGCCCCTTTGCTAGGCTTTGTTCAAAGGTGCCTGGGAACACTTCCTCAGCCCAACAGTGCCTGCTAGCTGCCACCTGGTGAGCCGTGGGGGCACCCATCTGAGCAAGGAAGTGGGCCCTGGTGCCCGGAGTCGGGGGCAGTTTGGGGTGCTCACGCTCTGACGTGTCCCTCTCCCAGGACAGCCCAGGAACGCCTGGGACCCGGCAGACAGCCTCACACCAGGAGCACTTGCTGGCCAAACCACAGGGACTGTGGGTGCCGGGACAGAAGGGTGGCTGAGGGGGAAATCAGGGGCACTTACGGAGTGATGATGCGGGAACGGGCTGAAGTGGTGATGGGGGTACAGGCTGGAGAAGTATCCGGAGTGGGTCTGCAGCAAAACAGAGCAGTTGGTCTGTGAGTGGCTGCCCACAGCGGGCCCACACAGACAAGACTCCTGCCACGCAACACAGGCGCTCTGTGCCACCACCCAACGCCACGGTCATGTCCTCACACCTATCCCCTTGGGTCTCAGATTTCTGCTCCCTTTTTCCCCTTGGATCGCTGAAAACTTGGCAAGATGTCTGTCACCTGATTACAGTGACCTTGGCTGAGTATTCATCATTTCTAAACCAAGCCATGCTTTAGGCTTCCTAGGAACTTGGCACCAGAGTGATCACGCGTGTGTAAGCGCACATGCACTCACACACACACAGTTTTGAGCTCCCTTTGGGTAGAGAGACAGGGGTGGTGGCTTGTATTTCCTGGAGAATTGTGAGTCATGGACTACAGGGAAGAGTCCTGGAACAACATCTCAGAGTTACTGAGAACCAGCAGAGAATGGAAGAAGGAGAGATTGGACAAATTGAAAGAGAGTTCAAGAAAGAGAATGAATGAATCTATATACTCTATGTGAACATGGAAAGAAGCAGGGCAGATGTGAGCAGAGGAATTTACTGGGGAAAAATCAAAGTTTAAAGAGTGGCTGCTCTTTAGTTGAATACCTACTGTGTGCCAGGTGCTAAGATATATTTTTTAGGTAGCGAGACTCTGTCTCAGAAAATAAGTTAAAAAAAGATATATTTATTAATCTGTTTGTAAGTTCTTTTAAACCTCCCAATTGTACTGCAAGACAGAAATGTCCGATTTTGTATGTTCTTGTGGGCAGGACATTGGCCAGAGGCCCTAAAGTCTGGTAGCTGCGTTACACGAGGCCATGTAAACACTGATGCCACTATTAGGAGAGGGGCTGGCTCTGGCACCATGACATGCCCGCCCATGTGACAGCACCCCAGGAAGAGGTTCCAACAGTGTCGGACACAGACGCTGCTTGGATTAGGGGAGCTAGCTTGTATCTCCTCTGTCTCCTGAATCTCCAGCTGGACTCAGCTCTAGATCATACACTTCATCTGTCTCCTCAGGACAAAGCAAAACTGTTCCTCTTTTGCGGTGTGGAGAGAGAAAACAAAGACACAAGAACCCGGGGGTGCTGCCCCAAAGGGCTGGGTACCGGCCACACCTGCAACATCACAGCTCTAGCGCCCACCTCGCTTTCATGTGGAAAAAGGCTGCAGTGACGCCTCGTGCCCACAAGAGGGTACTACAAGACCGGCAATTTCAAGGCAACCTGGAGTTTTCGCAGGCAGGTTTGCCTCTGGGCCCCGCCTCTTTCCTGCGGACGCTTCTCTGCAGGTCTCTGTCCTGGGTGTGGAGGGCAGAAGGAAAATTCCTGCAACTTTTCCGCTCAAAGTTCTGTCCTGGGGAAAGGGCACCTCTGCCCTCACTGGAAGCACCGCTCCTCTGCTCTCACAGCGGGATTGTGATTTGCCTTTCCCGCCTAACACCTGTGCGGAGCCAGTAACAGACAAGCCACAGCACGGCTCCTACTCTAGGCCCTAATTCTCTAACACAAACACCATCCCGTTCAGACCTACCGTGGGGTGGAGAGAGCTGCGCCTGGAAGGGCGAGGAGGACAAATTCCCTCTTATTCACGAGTCACAGAAGGAAGGAACCCCGAAGTCAGCAATCGGTCACTTCTAGCGGAGGCCCTGCCACGACTTTGTGTACAAAAGCTAGTTTTGGAGCTAGAGGATCTGGGTCTGAACTGTCAGCTCTACAAGTTGGGATGACTTAGTAAACCATTCTGTCTATTCACATACGGGTTAAAATAATATCGAGATCTTACAGTACTGTGGTGCATATTCACTCAAAGCTACTCGAGTGCCCAATGTGTGGGAGGCACAGGCGCGGGGGACAGTTATTAGGACAGAAACTGCCACCGGGGATTTATGGTTCCCAGGAAGCAGACACACAAGGCAACTTCAGAGAAGCACTGTGTCAGAAACAGAGAGGATGTAATGAGGGGCGGCAGGCGAGCAGCAGAGGCCTGGGGAGGTGGCTCTAGCTGCCGTGGTACAGGACAGCTCTCGGAGTCGGAGAGGGCCAGAGGAGATGGGGATGGAGCCCCACATCGGGCCCTGGGGAGGGGGCCGGCAGAGTGGGGTTCTTGGAGGTCCAGAGGCAGGACAGGGGCTTTCAGACATGCTTCCTGGATGGCCGAAGGCCTAACCTGCCAGTGACCTGAAGAAGGCAGGGCGCAGTGACCGGATATGGGGTCCAGGGAGCCCCAACCCACTGTCCCAGTCGCTGAATGTGGAAGAAGCTATTTATCGCTGAGGGTGAAGAGCTTCAGGACAGTGGGTGGGAAATGGCAGTGTTCTAGCAAAGGTGCCCGGTGCGCCCCACCCTGCCAGCAACAGGCGGTGGCCAGCGTTACCATCACCCACAGCTCATTTCCAACTCTCCCTCTGAGCTCTCTGACTCTGCTCCTCCTCCAAGTTAAGACTCTGCTGGGGAGCGAGTGGAGGAGGATGCATCAGACACATCTGTGGAGATTCAAAGTGGTCATCACCAGTTAGGCTGCCTTCCTGGGGGAACTGCAGCCTTGGCGCCTAAGTATGAGAGCAGCTGACCTGCGACTTAGGTGATGCTCGGAAGCAGGAGGAAACCTGGGCAGGAAGAGAGCAAGGACCAGGCTTATGAATTCTACTCCAGCACTTGGACCACTTCAGACGGCTGACAGACTGATTCCCCCGGCAACCAGGAGGTCGGGCCTGGGCAAGGGAGAAGACCTGGCTGGAGGTGGTCAAGGGGGACATCGATTCAGAAGGTGCAGTGTTCAATGCCAGACTGGCAGAGTGTCTCTGTCCATGGTAGCTGCTTATCTGCCTCTGTGCACTCTCTGAGGACAACCAAAGAGGGCTGGTGGAAGGCAGAAACTGGTAAGCCTCCCTAGACAGGAGAGCAAGATTTGAGCAAGGGGCTCTGTGCCTGAGCCCGCAGTCCAGAGTTTAACCACACTGCCAGACACTATGCACCTGACTGGTGTGGGTGGAGCTGGGGAGCAGGCTGAGCAAGAGGCCCCGAAAGGTTCTTGCACATGCTTAAGTAATGACTGAGCGCTGAAGTTCACTGGACATGGATGTGAAGCAGCAGCAGCAGCATCAAAGACAGGAGCCAGGTGCGGCAAAGTGAGCAGATGCGCCCAGTGAATTAATTCAGGAAAGAGGGAGGGAGAGCTTTTCAGAAAGTTCTGCTTTCATGTCCTAGTGGAATTCAAGAGAACAACACTGCGGGAAGACACGAACAGGCTGCTATGGTGAACAACCACCAGAGCGCAACGGCGATGACTCACCAAGTAAAAGCTCCACACATAGTAGACGCCTCGCAGGGGACACTGCTGAGAAGACTGGCGCCATCAGACACCAAACTCCTAAGAAACGACGAGAGATGTTGTTTGGGACGGACACAGAGTAGACGAGATTTACTCTCCGAGGTGCGAACTCCAGAGGGGATAGAGGAGGAGCAATACTGAAATTAGTTACTACACACAAGAAAGGGCTGTCCTGAGTCAAAGAACTTAAACCTTCAAATCAAAGTGCTCACATTCACATTTCTGAATTCCAAAGAGTGAAGGCAAAATACTATAAAAGGGCCAAACACTTACAGACAGGGAAACAAAAGTTATCCACAAAAGAATCTGGCTGGTAGCACATTTATCTGGAAAGCGAAGCTAGAAGTAAAGTTTTCAGAGTTCCAAAGGATGACCCGAGTATTTATAGAGACTCATGAATTTTCATTTATGTTGAGGGGGGAAAAAAGCATTTTCAGACATACAAAGGGTTAGAAATTATACCACTGAAGAATTACACACTATTTCCTGCAAAAAGTTGTTTGAGGAAATGTTCCAGTCAAACAACAAAATCCAAATGAATAACTCAAATGGGAGAATGTGGGACAGAAGTAATAGTCCATAATGAGCAAGATACCAGTAAAAGTTCAGTCAATTCTCACTGAGGATTATGAGATTATGTATTTACTAAGAAAGTTAGTGTAATTTGGACTAAAATTCCAGATTACTTTCAGAACATTTAAAAACCTGTTTGAAATAGAGAATTTGACAAAATCATAATCAGAGAATATAAACTGCTCTCACAACTTAAGAGATAAAATTATGGAGTTTATCAGTCACCTGTTACAACTTGATATCATAGCTGTTAATACAACTCTGAGCCCATTACAGAATATCTGTCTTTCCAAACGCCCAATGTTTCCCAAAATTTGGTCATGTATTGAGAAAGCCCACAAAACTCAGAAATTATTTGAGTGTAAAATATAAGGAAGTTGGGCATAGTGGCACACACCTGTAATCCCAGCTACCTGAGAGGCTGAGGCAGGAGGATCACAAGTTTGAGGCCAGCCCGGGCATCTCAGAGGGCTCTTCTCTCAATATTTCCAGAAAGGGCCAGAGATACAACTCAGTGGTAGGGTATTCACCTAGTATGCTGAAGCCCCCGGGCTCAATATTGAGGGGAGGAATGAATATGCAGGATAACAAAAAAGAAACCCTTTACTTAGAAATTTTAAAAGACAGTAAATCCCTAGCAAATCTTATTAAGAAAAAAGAAAATATAAATATATAACCGTAAGTTCAGAGATATAAAAGGTAATAGTCTGTTTTGTACAACTTTATGCCAATATATAGAAAAAGAGAAAATTGATTTTTTTTTTTTGCGGGGAGGTGGTGGTTCTGGGGATCAAACTCGGGGATCAAACTTAAGGTCTTACAGTGTTAGACAAATGCTCTACCACTGAGCTCTGAAATAAATAGTTTTATAGGAAACTATAAACCAACAAACCAAGTGAAAAACTTAAGAGAAACTGAAAAGGCTATAATGAACTTTCTTCAAAGTTGCTACACCTGGATGTTTCATGGATGAGATTTATCAAATCTTCAAGGCACAGAAAACTCCTATATATTCTTTTTCTCCAATATAGAAAAAACTGGCTAGCTTCCCATTTACTCTTTGAGGAAAAAAAAAGTTTGCTGTTAAAGTCATCAAAGATGGTAGAAAACCACAGTAACAGCCGTGCAGACAGTTGACTGGAATACTATGCAGTTCAGCAGTAAGACGGGGCAGGGGGATGTACTAGACGTCAGATGTCCGTGTTTTCAAATTGAGTAAGATGGCAGATTATTCAGTAAGTGATTCTGGGGAAACTGTATCCGTTAGAAACAAACAGATCTTTATCTCAAAGTGTAACTCAAGACAGATACCTTATACCAAATATAAACTCCACAGAACCAACAACTAAAATTTAGCATAAGGAAACAAGAGAATATTTTTACTGTCTTGGGTGGGGAGAAGGCTTTTTCCTTAGCATGACATGAACAGCCAAAAACCTATTAAAAAAAACTAATTTAACCACCTTAATTCTTAAAATTTCTGCATTCTGTTAGGAAATCTATGAATATTAAAATGCATACATCCTTTGATGCAGAAATTCCAGCCTTACAGAGACTTGACTTGCAGATACAATCACCCACCTGTGCAAAGACTTAGGTATGAGGCTATTCATTTTGACACTACTTGTGAGAAACCTAAGATCAACTGAAATGTGCCGGAAAAATTATGACAAATTCATATGATAGAATATTATACAGTCATTAGAGAAATTAGGTCTAGCTATGGAAAGATAATCAGAGTAAGTAAAAGAACCCAAACCAAACCGAAAACATCCTTATAAGTCACAGTGGATGGTATTTTCCACTTGGATTTGCGACAAGTATAATACACACTCCTGTACTAAGAAAAAGTTTTTCAAAATGTGTAAACATAATGGTGCTATATTTCTAGGGAATGGGTGTTGGGTAAACTTTGGGTAGAAGAAGGAAGGCCAAGGCAAATTTTTAAATTTTACCTCATATAAGTTCATTTGTTCACTAAAATATGTTTTAAATTATATGGCACAAAATGCTACAAGTACAGCAAAGAGAATGAGAAGCAGGTGGAAAATATTTACATAGGACAAGTGGTTAAAATCTTAATAGGTAATGAGCTACTAAAGGTCACGAAGATTTGTAACAGAAGATGCTACCAGTAGTAGCTACGATTCATACAGTAATCACTACACACAGACTTTAGCTTGTGTAAGAACCCTCACTGCAACCCCACGATGTAGGTTTTATTATCTCTGTCTTCCAGGTGGGGACACTGAGACCCAGGGAGGTTACCTGCCCAAGGTTAACAGCAGCATGTGACAGTGTAGAGATTCAAATGCAGCCAGTGTGGCTCCAGAACCTGAGCTATTTTGCTACAGTCCAACGGGCAAGAAATACTGGAAGCATATTTATTAGAGAAAAACAATTTACCAGAGAGGAGAAAAATGGCCGATAAACCCGAAACTGTTTGATCTTATTTAAAAAGGTGTATTTTAAAATAGCAGACTACAAGGAATAATTCATTGTTAGCAAGGGTATGGGGGCTAAAACCCTGCCCTGTCACATATGCTTGGTGGGAATAAAAAAAGTACATCCCTGGGACTGAATCCAGCTACATCCCTACCCTTTCTTACTTTTTTGAGGCAAGATCTCTCTAAATTGCCCAGGCTGGCCTTGAATTGCCCAGGTAATCCTTCTGCCTCAGCCTCCCTTCCATACATTCTGCGTAGTAAAATTTACATAATATGTATCAATTTATAAAATTTATACTTTCCTTGAGACAGCATTTCTGTTTCCAGGAACTTATTCTGAAGAAGTAAGTGGATAAGAGAGTCACAATGTACATATACAAGGATTTCCACTATAAGGTGAAAATTTGGGTTATGAATATTGTATGTAAATATATGTAATGTAAATATACGTAAGTCCCATAGACACAGAAACATTGATTATCTCTTGGAAAAAACCTGCACTCTCTACCTCGTTGTACTATTTGCTTCTTAAATACCATGCATTTAAGAAATGAGATGAAAACATCACCATTTGCTTTCATAAGTGAAACTAGTAAAAGATGATGTTTTCGTCTGCCTGTCTATGCATAAAATTTCCAGAGTGTCAAGCCCACCCTCTGTGTGTGAAGCAACTATGAAGGGTGCAATGACCTTTGGATGCTAAGAGCAAAGTAGCAGTTCTATGCTGTACCCAAACAACCAAGAAATAAAGTGCCGAGTCCCTTGAAATCTGAATGCCTACATGACCAGAAACAAAGCCAGGCCCGCGGGCAAGTGACCTGTCCTGGGCTCCGCACGCCCGTTGCCACACCCCAGCCCCACGTGTGCAGCTGCCACGTGAAACAGAAGTCTGCCAGAGCCCCAGCATCTGAGTCATGTGTACTCTTAGATTGGGCTCTAATCTAGAGCCACCGAAGATCAGAACTCCATGGCTTTTAGTCAAAAAAGGAAATCTCATTTAAAACTCGTTTTATAAAGGACAGGATACTAAACTAAGATCGAAGTGGATCAAAGACCTAAACATAAAAACAGAAAGAATAAATCTCCTGGAGAATAAAATAGGAAGAACTCTCGAAGACATAAGGGTTGGAAAAAAATTTATGAATAAAACTCAGACTGCACGGGAAACAATTCAAAGAATTGATGCTTGGGACCACATCCTATTAAAAGGCTTTTGCACAGCAAAAGAAATTACTAATAGAATAGGGTGAAAAATCACAAACTGGGAGAAAATTTTTGCCAGCTGTCCCTCAGACAAAGGTCTAACATCCAGAATATATAAAGAACTCAAAAAGATCAAACCCCTCAAATTTAAAGACCCTATCCAAAAATGGGCATCTGAAATGAATAAACATTTCTCAGATGAAGAAATAAAAATGGCAA
>PVJO010020783.1:0-31380 GCA_004026905.1 Hystrix cristata
CTCTCTCTCTCTCTCTCTCTCTCTCTCTTCTCTCCTCTCTCTCTCCTCTCTCTCCCTCTCTCTCCCTCTCTCTCCTCTCTGTCTCTCCTCTCTCTCTCCTCTCTCTCTCCTCTCTCTCTTCTCTCTCCCGTGTGTGGGTGTGTGTGGGTGTGTGTGTGTTACTAGGGATTGAATGCAGGGCCTTCACACTGAGCTACATTCCCAGCCCTTTTTTAGCTTTCATTTTGAGACAGGTTCTCACTAAGTCAACAGGTTGCTCAGGTCGGGCTGGAACTTGCAATCCTCCTGCCTCGGCCTCCCAGCCTCTCCTTGGTGGGATTACAGTGTGCGCACCATGCCCGGCTCTTGCTTATCCGTGGGAACTTGATTCTACAGCTGCAGTATTAGCTACATGAGCTATTCACCAAACAGACAGCACTAAATATGAGTTACAAAAAAATAAAGGAGATTTAGATTCAAACAGGACTCATCTGCTTGGGCTGCTGGCCGGGACTGCCAAGCCCACGAAGGCGGAACTGTAGGCGGGTTCTGTGCTCCCAGCTGCCCGGCTCCCCGTCCTCTTGTCTGTGCTTTCCCCGGCCGGACAGCTGGGTTTTATTTGCTGTTATTGATAGTTTTTAAAAATATAATTTTACTGGTAATTTTCTGCATTTGGTCATGCTCTGAATCTCAGCTTATTCTTCCCAGTCTGTTTTGTCATATTCTTGGTATTTGAATATAGTTTGTTCAGAGACAAAGTCCCTTAAAATGACTGTAAAACAAGTAACAAAAGTTTACATTACTTCAAAAACATGAAATTTAAGGTTATTGAGTTTATATTTAATAAAATTTAGATTGTGATAGCAAGAAGAAAGAATTGGGTTTTTCTTTTTTGGAGAAGTGTGTAATTTTTCTGATAAAATTCATTTCACTTTTGGGTTTTTATCCAGTTAGGGTTTGAAAGGATGCAGCTCTGTGGGGTTTTGTGGGGACGAGTTGTGGATTGTAATGCTGCTTTGCCTCTTCATGGACCAGCCTTGCTGCCGGAAGAACTAGGATAGGCAGTGCTTGGGTTACGTGGACCCTCTAGACACCTAGGTTTGTGGTCTAATGTAGATAATTTCCTACTTTGTAATTTTCATACAGAACAACCTGTATTACTTTGCAGATTACTCTGGCATTTTTGAAGTAGGTAGAGTCATTAAAAGGTTGCTAAGTTTGGGATCCCTCCCGCAGGCTTTTTTGTAGTTTATAGTTTGGGGTTTATAGTTTACCTTTTTTAATATTATCCTTTTAGATATATTGAATATATGGAAGAATTTTCTTAAGTTAATCTCTTAAATTAGTACTGTATGTTGGTCAGTGTCATGGTTTCTGATGTTGGTTTAAAAGGTTTTAATATCAAAAATTAAGATTTTTGGTGTTTCTGTTTTAATTTCAATTAGCTGTAGAAATTCTTGCTGATATAATACAAAATAGCACATTGGGAGAAGCAGAGATTGAACGTGAGCGTGGAGTGATCCTTAGAGAGATGCAGGAAGTTGAAACCAATTTACAGGAAGTTGTTTTTGATTATCTTCATGCCACAGCTTATCAAAATACAGCACTTGGACGAACAATTTTGGGACCAACTGAAAATATTAAGTACGTATAAAAGTTTATGATATTTATAAACTTCCAAGAAACGTGTTTCAAAAGGTCATTCCTCTCGGCTCCCCAATAACCGGAGTGAAATCGTAGTTAGCTGTACTTTAACTTCACATAATTCCCAGGTGTCTGGGCTCATAGCTGCTTCTGGAATAAGCAAGCAATGATGTTGAATCTGCCCTCCTGACATAAAAAGTTGAAGTTCTTTGATACTTGTTTCTGACTGCTTTTAACTCTTGGAATACTGTTAAGGTCCAATTTGAGTTCAAGTATACTAGCTGGAAGTCTGTGCCTTTTATTTCCTTTTAAAATTGCTTTATTCCGTTGACAGGTCTATAAATCGTAAGGACTTAGTGGATTATATAACTACACATTATAAGGGGCCAAGAATAGTACTTGCTGCTGCAGGTGGTGAGTCAGTTTACATTTCTGTAAATGTTTTATACAGTGGTTGGGGCAGTGTTTTTATCAGCTTTATCCTGTTGGGAGATATCCTAAGAGATTTTATTTACAAAATGAATTGCTTAAAGTGTGTTATGTTAGAGCATTGTGGAGTGCAGGAACCAGTTCCCTGTCTTCATTTTGGGAGGTTTCATTTATTTATTTATTTATTTTTATAATTAAAATGGCTTTATTTTTCTGAATAATTACTATATGTCTGCTTTTTTATTTTTATTTATTTTTTTTTTTTTTTGTGGTGCCGGGGATCGAACTCAGGCCCTTGTGCTTGCAAGGCGAGCACTCTAATCACTGAGCTAAATCCCCAGCCCTGGAGGTTTCATTTACTAAAAAACCCAGATGAGCCATTGGAGTCGTAAGTGTGCATACAATAGCGGGATTTGCTTGCAGGACGAGGACCGATGAGTGACCTGGGAGCTGGTTACACTTGGAAAGCAGCGTTCTACGGTTAGAGAATCTCTCGAGGTTTGAAGTTCTTTTTGGAGCGAGAGTGTCACCCCTGGCCAGGCGAGGAATGGGCTGTTCATCCCCATCTGCCAAGTCACTGGCTTAGAGGATCTGATGATTGCTGAGCAGGGAGCACAGGGGAGCCCTGAGAATGCGCCCCGTGCATCCAAACCTGGGGCCGGAGCTGTGCGTGGAGGCAGCAGTGAGAGACCACTTACATTTCCTGGCAGTTTGAATTTAGGCAGATAGTACATTTCACTTGGTTTCCAGTGTTTCCCTCCTATCTTGTAATTTTAGAGCACAACGAAGGCAGTGCAGAGGTATTCTTTTCCTCTTTTAGAAATCAGAATAAATTGCTAGTTGCTCTGGGTAAACTTCTGAGCTAATGACCTGGGGTAATGGAGAAGGGGAAAGTGAATGTTAAATGCCTCCCAGGAGGTTTTTTTTTTTTTGGCACTGGGAATCGAACTCAGGTCCTTGTGCCTGCAAGGCAAGCACTTTAACCACTGAGTTAAATCCCCAGCCCCCTCCCAGGAGGTTTTTGCTCTTTGTGGCTCCTAGCAAACCAGTTACTGTGTGCTCTCTGAAATTCTCCACGACTAACGCTGTTTCTGACACGGCTGCTGCCTAGAGGGGCTTCAGCATTCAGAACTGCTTTGGTTAGACGGGGCCTCAGCAGCAGGTCGTCTGGGCCCTCTCAGCCTTCATGATAGCACGTGGACACAGTGGACACAATGTTAGCTGAAGTTAGTATAGCTTAGATTTCATGGCACGCCTGGGTTAGTTCGCATTTTATCTTCATGGTATGTAAATGTTGGCCTGCCTTACAGATGATGGCGTCTTAACCTCAGTGAGGTAGACCAGTTTAACCCTCAGCTGATACCTTCTGATTTATTGTCGGGGCTACCATTTAGCTCATAATCTTCAGTATGCATAGCTTTGAATCACTAAATTTTTCTGTCTGGCTTCATTTTTAAAAATTAGTTTCCCTGTCTTTTAGATTGTGGTAAGTAGAAGTGTTGTGGGAGCAGGAGTGAAATACCTGCCTGTCTCACCAGGTGGGGAGTGGTGGGTGAGGTGGAGGTCTTTGCATGCTGAAAGTACTCTGAATCTTCTGTGTTGTCACCCTCTGGATCGATAGCCAGGGCGGCCCCTTCACAGTGATGCCCAAAACAACATACTGTCAGATACTGTCTTGTTTTATACTACTGATTTCGAAATACGGGTGTAAGTGGTGTTTTAATATTCTAATAGAACATTTTAAAGAAATCTTGCAGTAACTTTTTTTGAGGCACTTACACATGTTCAGATTTACAAGTTTTATACTGATGTTGAAGAAACCTTCATTCAGCTGGCTGTGGTAGTGCATGCCTGTAATCCCAGCACTCAGGAGGCTGAGGCAAGAGGATCAAAATGCGTTTGAGACCTGCCTGCCCTTAGTGAATTTAAGGCCTGAACTACACTGCAAGACCCTGTCCCACCCCTACCCTTCCCCAAGAAGCCTGACTGAATCTGTTTGGCCCCCAGGTTTGGATAGTAAGGGATACAGAATCTAAGTCTTAACGTTTTGGATTTGAAGTAGTGAGCACGTGGATAGCAATGGATATACTGAGAAATTCATAGGAAGCCATTTTGTTCCCAAGTTCTGATGGCAGAATTCAAGGAATGCAGCTTAACTGTGGATCGAGCTTTAAGTGAGATGGTACTTGTTTGTATTCTCTCCTACTTTAAAACATGTAACAGTGGAAAGTGAGCTCTTGCTAGGTTGCTTCCTAGAACTTAATGTAATGGTTTTGTATAGAAAGCAGTGCAGTGTTTTCATACTGTCTTTAGTTGTGAGTACACCGCTGTTGATGAAAACAAGCTGTGCAACCCCAAGCATGTCGTGAGCCATTTCCTCCTGAAAGGCAGACCCTGTGTCACATGCATCACATATATCCCTGGAGTTCACTGTAAAGCAGCGTCTTAGCAGTTAGTTGTCTGACTTGGATTGTACCGCTGTTGGTGATGTCTGAAAATACTTTCCTTCATTTAGGTGTTTCCCATGATGAACTGCTTGAGTTAGCGAAGTTTCATTTTGGTGACACTCTGTGTGCACACAAAGGAGAAATACCAGCTCTGCCTCCCTGCCAGTTCACAGGAAGTGAGGTAGGGCCAGCTGCCTAGCTAGAATTTAGCCTTTTGCGTGTCTTGTGTTACATTTGCAAACGTATATACAAAACATGCATATTTCAACAGGAGTAAGATGGAGGAAGTCAAAGCTGAAACACAGAAGAGGGAAGAGGGCAGGCTACTTGGCTTCCAGGCCTTCCTATTCCATGTTATTTGACTACTTGTTTTCCTTTCCTGGGCGGAAGGTTTAAGAGCAGTGTTATAATTTGGCCCTTTTGTATTTTATCTTTGGCACTATGCCTATTACATATATTGAGATACAAAAATAACCTTACCATTAGAAAGATCTAAAATCTTCTTTCACCTTGAGTTTGCTCTTAGCCAAGTTCTGCCATGATACATTTGTCATCTGTCAGACAGTGGTTAATAGCTAGAATTTGCAGGAAATCTGCTACTGAACAGCTTTAGCTTTGAGTCTCACTAGCAGCTTCATTTGCCACATTAAGGGTGTTGCTCAAAATAGTAACTGGAGAGGGGTCTGATGTTGGTAGTCGCATTGGATTGTAGCATTGGCAGTGCAAAAGCAAACCTGTAATGTATTAAAATTATGTAAAAATTAGGTAGAGAAATTTAGATTGACAAATAAGATTGATTTCCTCCAGGTAAGCCTGGTAATTGTTTGTTAGAGATCTTTTGGTGAAAGTAGTGTTTGTAGGCTGGGCATGGTGGTGCATGTGTGTAACCCCAGGACTCTGGAAGGCCGAGGCAGGATTGTAAATTCAAGTCTAGCCTGGTTAACTTAGTGACTTAGTAAGACTATGCTTTGAAATAAAGAAAAAGGGTTGGGAATGTAGCACAGATGAAAACCCTGGGTTCCAGCTACAGTACTGCCCCCCCCCCCAACTTAGGAGATTCTTCTGAACGACACAGTGTAATGAGTCCTGGTAGTTAAAAGAACAAGAGCGATGGTGAACATTTTAACTTGTCGATTAATGGGACAGGTGAGGTTCCTACACGGCAGTAATCTAAGTCTTTACTAGGTATCTTTTTTTTTCCTTTCTAAACTAGATTCGTGTGCGGGATGACAAGATGCCCCTGGCACACCTTGCCATTGCTGTTGAAGCTGTTGGTTGGGCACATCCGGATACCATCTGCCTCATGGTTGCAAACACACTGATTGGCAACTGGGATCGCTCTTTTGGTGGAGGAATGGTAAGTGACTTTAAAAGTAACTTCTCATAATAAATGGTAGATTGTTTTCTAAATACATTTTTTTGTAAGAACACTTTCCCTCTTTGAAATGCAAAAATACTGCTTTGTACTATGACTTTTAAAATATAAACTGATCTGGGTTGTATCTGGGCTAGAAAAATATCTTTTTCTCTGCCAAAGAAAATTAGTGGGATAATTGGCAAAAAATGAACAGGAGAATAACAGTTACTATTATAGTAGTAACTAATACAAAAATTACTGCAGAAACTACAATATAGTAGTTACTAAAAGTATTACTATGTCATTAATATTCTAATTTTAATCATGACGGTGATAATAAAATTTCCTGTTTTTCATTAGTGCACACTGAAGAATGTAGGGGCAAAAAAGCATAACTGGAGGTTGGGGATTTAACTCGGTGGTAGAGCGCTTGCCTAGCAAGTGCAAGGACCCAACTTCAATCCCCAGCACCAGCCCCCCCAAAGTATCTATAGCTTACTCTCCAACTGTTGAAAAAACGTGTATAAAGAGGAATATGTAAGCACACATGGTAAAATGATAACAGTTAAAGAAATTTGGATAAAGGGGTTTTTTGTATTTGTACAATCCTGTTAAATCTGAAATTATGTCAAAAACAGACTATAGATTTGTCTGAAAAATTTGTCTAAAATACATTTCATATAAATACTTTAAGGTTAACATGCAATATAATTTCAAATCTTTACACATGTAACCAGAAGGCCTTCAGATGGATTTAACTCTATTAATGACAAGGCCTGCGTGCTTTTACATTTTTTTCCTTACAGAATTTATCTAGCAAGCTGGCCCAGCTCTCTTGTCAGGGCAGTCTCTGCCACAGCTTCCAGTCTTTCAATACCTCCTACACAGACACAGGATTATGGGGACTCTATATGGTTTGTGAACCAGCCACCGTTGCAGACATGGTACATGTTGTTCAAAAAGAATGGTGAGAAAATAGCTTTAAGTAGTTTCACTCTTGCCAGGATTTGTATTCTAAGCCAGTTTCCTTTTTACACTTTGTGGTATTAAGTTTATCTTTTAAAGCAGTAGCAGTGGTTGCCACATTTTGAAACATAGATCTTCTAAACCCAGTGTGAAGCTGGTTTTTACAGAAAATTCTTAAGCCTTCAAAAGCACATTACTCCATAGATCCTAAAACCTTACAAAGCTGACTAGAAGTTATTTGAAAAATCGCTTAAAATAATCTGACTTGGACAGGCAGGGTTATGAAAATGAATCTGAAGATGCCACTGCAAAAGTATTTTATTTAGTAAAAAAACAGACTAGTCAGTAGACAGAGGCAGGCTGACTCAGTTGTTTCCTCCAGTATTCTTCAGTGGCTTCCATCTTTCTAACTCTAGTCAACCAGGACGTGATCATTAATTATTAGGTTTAAGTTAAACTCATCTGATTCTCTTGAAAAACCAGTGCATGATCCAGTGATCATGTCCTCTAGCATGTCAGACCCTAAGAGATGGGGATCTGAGAAGTCTCACGATGATTTTAGCATTTCTCAGATGTGGTCAGCCTATTTTATGGTGTATTAAACCTGTCTAATTGAAGAGCAGTGAGAAGTTTATACACGTAATTTCTGAGTAAACAATACCTGGGAAAATAATCAGATTATTTTAGCTTTTGCTTTCTACCAGGATTATTACTAATTTCAAATTTTTATTAAATTGAAATAACTACTTGTAAGTTAAAGTATGTTACACAGACTATGTAATGTCTTTCTTTAGGTCATTAATTTGTAAAATTACATAACAGTTCCAATTATTTTATAATACCAATTTCCGTATGTATTTTAGGATGCGACTCTGTACAAGTGTAACTGATAGTGAAGTTGCACGAGCCAAAAATCTTCTGAAAACAAACATGTTGTTACAGCTGGACGGTAAGAATGAGTTAGGGGCCAGGGATCTAGCTCACCGGTAGAGTCTGATCCCCAGTGCAGCCAAAAAAAAAAAAAAGAACAAAACAACTTAGGTCTTACCTTCAAACAGTTGATCTATATGTCAGCACTTAGTTGTTCCTTCTCTTTAAACAGGTTCTACACCAATTTGTGAAGATATTGGTAGGCAGATGTTATGCTACAATAGAAGAATTCCCATCCCTGAGCTTGAAGCAAGAATTGATGTAAGTAGTCTTTAGAAACAGTTGGGTCTTGTGTAGAAAGCCTCATTACAAAACATGTACCCTCAATCTTTAGTTTTCAAAAGTCCCTCATACAGGATTTGTGCACACTACACAAAGCTCAGAACGATGGTGTTACCTGTTTCAGGCTGTGAATGCTGAGACACTTCGAGAAGTCTGCGCCAAGTATATTTATGATAAGAGCCCGGCTGTGGCTGCTGTGGGTAAGCCTGGCCCCTTCTGACCTGTGCAGGAAATTGGCCACGCACCTTTCATTCTGATTTAAAAACCTTCTTTTTAATCCACAGGTCCCATTGAGCAGCTGCCCGATTTTAACCAGATTCGCAGTAACATGTGCTGGCTTCGTGGTTAAAATACTTGTAATCAAAGTATTTTATAAAACTGCCGACTATCAATCCCTAAAGAAAAAAACAAGCGTGAACGTTTTTGGAAATCTTTCTCAATGAAGTATCAGGGTTAAGATTACCACCTTGGTGACTGTTGTCTTAGCGCTCTGAGAAATTGTATTGGAAGCAGCACACGTTCAGATTATTACCATAAATATAATTTTGGAAATAAAAAATGTTTACAGTGTTTTCAGTTTTATTATAAAAATGCACACACAACGAAGATTGTCGATACGTCATTTCCTGGCTCTACTTGCATTCAGCACTTGCTCTTGGGCAGCTTTCTTTGCTTTTACCATCTCAACAAGTTCCTAGGAGAGAGAAGGGTGTGATTCAAGAAGCTGTCACTTTAAGAAGACATACCCAATATAAAGTTCCTAAGGTTGGTCATTTCTTTGTAATGTCTTTGGCCCCATGACCACTGTGGCATTAAAATAAACATGATAATATCTAGTATTATCCAAATAACAGGCATAACAGAAATGCAAATTATATCACAAGCTACATTGTGAATGCTGATGAAATTCTAAACTAAAAATCTACCACCTTATATCGTTTCATGCAGTCCTTCTTTGTCCTGCCAGGAACTGCTTCTGCAATTTTTTCCCACCTCTCAGGTGTGTTTACTGGGTACGTTTTCAAAGCTTGTTCCAAAAGCTTCTGTTCTTCCGTTGTCCAAGGGGTGAAATCTGTGCATGGACCTGTTGAAACAGTAGTAGAGAAAGTATCCGCCTCATCACTGGTCTCTTGAAACCTAGTGTATACTCACCAGACCTTTTTTGCATTAATTTGCTGGACAGGTCCCTGGAAAACTCTTTATTTTACACTGGAGGAGACAAGCCCATCAAAAGCCAAGCGCCAAGGTTTCAGGACTATACAAGCAAGTTTAGAGTTGGCATTTCTAAAAATCTGGTAGAGGCAATGCTAACCACCTCTGCTGTTAATGTTAACCTGACAAAAGAGGTAATGTGTCAAAAACAAATACACATTACTTAAGGATGTTAGGTATTAGCCCACTTCTCTAGTGAAATGAGAATGCTAAATGCAGTAGCACCTGTATACTACCAGCAATCTATCTACTGCTTGAAATTATATTCTGTGAGATGGAGCATAAAGGGTAGAAATTAATTTCCCAATTAAAGAAACCACCACCTACTCAAAACAGAACTCACAGCTGTATCTGAAGGCAGATGACAAGTTTTTTGAGGGTAGTTTTTAAACTAAATTCTCCTTCATGCTATAAATTTAGTGACATGCAGTTATTTAATTACTTCAGGAAATGGAGAATGAAACAGAATGTTCCAGAATTCCTGTGAGAGATCCCTCATGAGGGTGATGCCAGGGCTGGGCGCTGTGGCTCAGGGTGGAGCACTGCCTGGCTGCACAGGCTGTGGGTGAGCGCTCAGCACCAAAGGGTGGGGTGGGGAAGCAAAGAGGGTCAGCTTGCTGTTTAGTGGGGTAGCTGAAGACCTGTCGGAGAGCTAAAGTCAGACACGTAGCATTGCGCCAGTCATACCCGTCAGGGCTGAGAGTGGTGTGTTAGTGCCTGAATGCTGTACAGTATCTTGTGGAAGATGTAAGGGGGCAGGGAATACACCTGCTCAAAGTCCCTCCAGGTTCTGAAACTTGTACTCTGTTACTTCACTGAAAGCCACATCATGCCTAGTTCAAACAAGCACAGCCTGATTCCTCCCCCTTCTACAAAACATAAGTCTTACATTCTCAGACTGGGGGTAATAAACCAGACTAAGAATATAGGTGACACTGGGACTGTCAGAAGACAGGTGCAGCTTCCCATGTAGTCAAGTCTCTTGGTTAACCCAAAAATGTGTTTAGAGCTACGCTCTGGAAAGCATAACCAAGATGAAGGAAGGGCGGGTGCCCCAAGAATGCAGTAAGCGAACCTCTTCACAAAGCAAACTCTTCAGACATTGCAGTTTAAAAAACTTCAGATGACATCCTAAAATATGGACATACATGAACACAAATTTCACAAGACCTGTGACAGGTGGAATCCTGGGTGATACTTTCCTTTTGCAACCTACTAAATGGATTTCATGAGCCAGTGATGGTCAAGATTTGTAGTCAAGAAAGCACCAGGTCCAGGGTAGTCACATTAGCTAGGAGACCCAGGACAGTACCACACTTTGACAGTCTCTTTATATTGAAATACTTTGGAAGAGTAGAGAGACTCCCTGTGTGCACTGCCTGGACTCCCCAAAGTACAATGTGAACACCGAACCATTTCTGCTTAACCTTTCTTATATATACAGGCTGTACATTTTTCTCAACTACTTAGGACCAAGTTGTAGACATGACACCTCTTTACTCCCTAAATCAGTTTTTCCTTAAAAATGACATTTTCTGACACAACTAGAGTACAGTTTTTAAAATCAGGAAATTATTTTTGATAAAATACTATTCTTCCTCACTGTCCCAACAGTATCCTCCAAAACCGATTTGCAGTATGTAGTGAACAAGCGCAGCCTCTCCACTGACTGTGCTGCTGTCCTAGACGTGCTTGCTCTCTTACGTCTTCCAGTCTGCTAAACAGTCTGTACTCAATCATTCTGAACACAGACCCTAGGAGGTCTTGTGTATCTTCAAGTAGCCTGGAATCGTGGCAAGCATTTTCTACTTTTAGAAAAACAAAACTTACCTTCAAATCGTTCTGATGGTGTTGCATTATCTGCTTGAGGTACTACTCCGTGTTCTTTCTTAAATTTATCAAAAGCCTTTCTATTTATGTCATCTTTTTGATGAGGGTCTGAGAAACAAGTTTAATACATTAACAAATCATCTCGGTCTCATTAAATGCATGAATTATTTGAAAAATATGTATCCAAAGTAACACTGATTTCTCAGAACTAACTCACCAAGCTTCTGGAGACTCTTTGCTTTGCCAATAACATCTTTGGCTGTTCTTTTGACACCAGAAGAAGAATGTATATTCATGTAATTAGCAATAACTTCCCATCTAGAGCGAGTGTGAGTTTAATAAAGGAAACACAAGCAAAAAAGTCAATTTTTACTGCAGGAGAGTTACATATAAAATCTACTGAATGACCTCTAAATTGATCTAATTATACTATTAGTCTGTATTACTATTGCCTGGATAATAGTTCATGTTCAGTAACTAATCTTGCTTTTAATTTGTATAAAACCTTATTGACTCTAGAAATCAACAGAAATAAAACTGGGCACTACATACACTGCTCATCCTACACACGCAGCTTAAGAGATCACTTGGAAAACTGCCTTTGTTTCCTTGTCTACAGAATGAGGGAGGCCGAGTCTCTAAGGCTCGAGTTTTAACCCTGGACTTTGAAGGTAGCAATGGTTTGAGGGGAAGCAAATGCATAAAATCGTGAGACTACAGGATGGAAAACCTAGTCCCTAGCACAAGTCATGACTAGCCACCGTTTTCAGTTTCGCACCTTGCTGCATGTGTAATGGGTGAGATGAGAGTTCAAAATGCACTGCGCTTTTCACGCTTTCCACTGAAGCCCTGAATTTAGTGGCAGGCAGTTTTTCTAGATTCAACTTTCTCCAAGTGTCTCCAATAACCAGTGCTGCTATTTGGATTTTCATCTCCAGGCTCCTACGTGTTGAAGAAAAGCTTCCATGAAAACCAGTACCTTGAATTCGTTCCAGCAGGGAAGAGATTCACAGCTTTAATTAGTAACTGCAGATCATCTTCTGACCAGTTCTTACTGCTAGTCCCGCCTCCACCAGTTGACTTCTCTGCATTCTTAGATGCTTGGCGCATGCGAGCTTCAGCTTCCTCATTCTCTTTTCTAATCTGCTCATTTATTTCTTCTATCTACACAAATACCACAGGCAAGTCAGGACTCAAAGCCTCCGCTCCTCTTCACTCCCCGTGCAGAGGCTCTGTGGTCCCTGACTCTCCGTGTCACCCCGCTCTGGCCCTGTGCTCCTCCCAGACCACCCAGATGAGAAGAAGGTCTCCCGCAGGGAGGAGGAGCGATGCCCTGCCCAGCCTGCCCAGTCCTTAGGTTTCTCAGGTTTCTGTATTTGGCGGGGACAGAGACAATGGGTTTTCACACACAAGGTCCCTTGAAACCTTTTTTAAACTCATATTTGCCCTTGCCAGGTAATCTTATTTATTCTTTACAAAAAGGTAAAGGTGCTGGAAGATGGCCCCTATTTTATCTTGAAGTTCTGCCCTTTGTCTTGTTCCTTTTGGTCTACCTTCAAATATGCGCAAAGGAAACCTTTACTTGACCTCGATGCTTCTGTCAGCTGGTGTCTTGGAGTCATTTTGGACTCATTTCTCATCTTCAATACCTTAGAACCAGCAATTCAGTCCCTGCAACTCTAACTTGGAAAAGTTTTAGCCAAGCATGATGGTGTACACCTGTAATCCCTGCACTCAGGAGGCTTGAGGCAGGAGCACCACAGGTTTGAGGCCAGCCTGAAGGACATAGTGAAAGTCTGTCTCTAAAAAGTTTCTCCTGATTCTAATCTTTCATAGTGTAGATCCTTAAAGTGGGATTACTATAACTAGTTACTCTATCCCTAACTGATGCATGCTATGCTGCTTACCTTACCAGTGCCTGATAACTAGCAGTGCTGAACTTCCTGCTACTCAAAGTAAAGGAACAGGTCATGATAGTACTAAAAAAACCTGCTTAATTTGGCTCTATTCTTCCTAACCAATTTCATTTTCTATTCCTCTCTGTAACTTTCTACTCCTACTTTATAGTTCATTCTGTTTCTTAAACTTTGATTTTAACACTGTCTTTCCTACAAGGCCAGTTCAGCCCTGTCACAGCTTTCCTTGACCACTGCATGTGGACTTGGCCCTTCCTAGCATTTACTGTGGGTGCTCCATCTTTTGATCATCTGCCTTTTTTTCTGGTGTAACTTTTTCTGAACTCCTCTGAGGCAGCAATAGCATCAGGCACTTCTCCAAAACCACCGAGGCAGAGTGTTATTTGTATTAGTCACTAATACTTGTTGAACTGAATTCAATTTCTGGGCCTGATTCCTTCACCTGTGAAATAAAAGAATTAGACTAGACAGAGAGCTCTTTGGTTCATAGGAACCTATGAAAATACTCAGGGGATAATCAAAACAACTATTTTTGAAAATTTATGATTAATGTGCTAGATACCACAAATCAAACACTATACATGGTAACAAAACACCACCACACTAAATCCAATTTTTAAAAGAAACATTTAATACAAACAAAACATAGTAGAAAACACAGAGAAATGAGACATTCTTGGCCCTTAGTAGTCTATATAGTTGGTGCAGAAACAGTGTTACGGTTTAGATCTAAGACGTCCCCCAGAAGTCTTGTGTTGGGTGGGAGCTTTTGGGTCATGGGGTGCACACTACTCAGTGGATGTATCCAGTGGGAAGTTCAATAGCTGAATGTGCTGTTAGGAGGCGCAGCACGGTTGGTGGCAGGTCCCTGGGGTGTGACCTGGAAAGGGGCATTCTGGTCCCCAGGTCCCCCTTCTCTCTGCTTCCCGGCCGCCATCCGTTAGGTACCTTTTCCTCTGCCATGCCCCTGCCATCTGAAGCCAACCACAGACTACCCCTGAGCCCAAACTAACCCCTCCTCCTATAAGGTTTACATGTCAGGTGTTTTGTCCCAGCCAGGAGGAAAGTGACTAATACAAACAGCGAGGTAAAATAATAATGTTGGATCTTCTGTTACCTGTTTTTCCAGAGCAGCCTTTCCGACTTCTTTTGTAGATGATGTGAGTGTTTCATTCAAGCACTGTAAACTAAAGACAGACAGGGATGAGGGCTGGGGTGTAGCTTCGCGATCCAGCACATCAGGCACGAAGCTCCAGGTTTGTCTCCCACACCATAGAAAAAAACATGACACTGTCCTGAGTCCAAGAAAAGACTCGAATGGCAGCTCCGTAAGATGTACCTTGCTAGTTCAAGCCGATCACAGAGTTTCTCCACTTCTTCCATCATTTTAACCCGTTCTGCCTCATTGTCCGAGAAGTGATTCCACGTCTAGAAGCACAAAGGCAAACATTTCCACCTTACATCTACTAATGTCAACAATACCTGCGAACAAATCACCAGCACGGTCCTGGAGCCCCTGCGTCAAGCTCTGAGGTGCTTACTTGCTGTGTCTGCCTGTCTGCAGCCGCCTCTTCCAACGAATTGTGAGGAGGGAGCAGAGCAGAGAAGACAGTGCGGGACACCTCTGCATGGTGTAAAACCCCAAATAAAGTCTCTGGTCAGCAGCTCGCTCTACTCTGCCTATGTATGCTGAGATGGAAAATGTACTGGACATTTTAAATGTGAAATTAAGAGTATGCTAAGGAACAGAAATTCTGCCTACATAAAGATTATGCGCAGCGTGATGTAAGTGGATGTACAAGAAGTAACTAGAGCTGGGTGTGGTGGGATGTGCCTGTAACCCCGGCAGTTAGGAGGCTGAGGCAGGAGGATCACCTCGAGTTTGAGGCCAGCCTGGGCTACATACTGAGTTCAAGGCCAGCCTGAACTACACAGTGAGACCCTGTCTTGAAAAAAAAAAGTATTAACTTTTTGCTTTGCTAGTGAACAATGATAATTTTAAAAGAACTATCAGGGTGGTATACTGAAATATGCACACGCAAAATTTAAAAACAAATCTGCATTTCAAGATAAAACATGCACATCTCGGGGCTGGGGATTTAGCTCGGTGGTTAGAGCGCCTGCCTTGCAAACACAAGGTCCCGCGTTCATTCCCCGGCACCAAAAAAACCAAAACCAAAACCAAAAAGCACGCACAGCTGTTTGGCTGTATTTGCAGAGCATAAAAAGACATTTCCGGCTTAACCCGCGACCTGGCTTACTGAGCTCCGCGTTCGCTCAGCAAGCCCGACGCACCTTGCAGGAGTTCCGGAGCTTCTGCCTTTCCTTCTTAATGGCCTTTTTCTGGATGTCTTTCTCCTTCTTTGCCAGTAACGCCTGCTGTCTAACTGCTTCTTCTTCCTTCTCCTTAGCCAACCGAGCCGCTTCTAACTCGGCTTGTCTTTGCTTTAAAACGGAGAACAAAATCATTTGAACAAGAAAAGTAGAATTTCTAAATGTTCTATCATTCAAAAAAGTAAGTCTTAATAAATCAGAAAAAAGTGACAGATCAACTTATTGAAGACTGAACGCAGAACTGGAAAAGGCAGCTGATAAAGTCCTCAAACATTTAAAATATCAAAAAATGTAAAACGATCATAGCAGAAAAAAGCACAGAATTGAAGGAATTTTTGTCTTCATGTTTTTGCTTAATAATTAACATCTAACTGTACCAGCTTGTCAAGACTCATTCACAACAGCAATGAATTCTCTGCTTCTAGATTACAGATTCAAAAACAGATCTACAGAACATTTAAAGTCCGACTTCAAACATTATGTATTACTTTTTCTTTAGCTTCTTGCTCCTTCCGTTTTGCTTCTGCTTTTGCTTTCTTTTCTGCTTCTTTCTTGGCTTTTTCTTCTTCCTTAAATTTTTTTATCCTTGGATCACAGCTATAAGCATTGTCTACCAAAAAAATACATTAATCTTTTGAATTTCTAACATTTAAAAATCTTTTAAAAACTTACTGCAAAAAATTATAAAAGCATTAATTACACTTACCAACTAATGTTCTTATTCTGTTCATTTCTTCCTTTTTCCTTTGTGCCCTTGTCGCTCTGTTCTGCTTTTCAATCCATCTCCTTTCATCACGGCTATAAAATAGAGAATACTAGAAACATCAATACTTATGAATTACAGTATGACTGGCAAAGGTAATTACTTTATAAATTACATGCAGATAATGTCAGAGCAGTTAAAATGCTATGTCACAATTAATATTAAAGGATGCTTCTATTTAATATTTTGATTAGCTCTTTTGAATATTCATGTCATAAGAATTTTCTACACACTCAAGGAAAACTCAGATACAACCAAGGTTATGCGTCCAAGAGAAAAATCTGCTGAACTAAATATTATGACAGTTATATTCCTTGAAAATTCTTAAGCATAATAAGCCAATTACTGATTTGGCTTTAGCTAACTTGTGAGAAGGAATTTCAAAACACTATACGAAAATACTTACCTGAAAAGAAAAAATATGAAAACAAAATATGTGGCATGTTTTTCTATTATTACACATACCAAAGAACCAAATAAATATGTTCCTTTATTAGTGATTTGCATACATACCATTCTGCTTTTTCTTTTTCTTCTTCATCTAAATAAGAAAATTCTCTCCAAGAGTCAAAATTATACCTAATACAGACAGAAATAAAATCAAGACAGAATAAATGAAAGGCAATTCCTTTTAAAATTCTTAGACAAGGGCGCCGGGGATTTAGCTCAGTGGTTAGAGTTCTTGCCTTGCAAGTACAAGGCCCTGAGTTCGATCCCCAGCACCAAAAACAAAACAAAACAAAACAACTGGTAGATATGTATAATTTTCAAAAACAGCAATGACAAGCAGATGCATTTGTCTGGATGGATCCCTTCCCTCCCTGCTGGTATTAAACTACTACTATACTAAAGTCCTTAGTGTTGTCTTCTTTTCTAAAAAGACACTGATATAAAAATATAAAAGACCCTCATTGCTCCTCCCTGCTAGCACTTCTTTCTTAGACTTCTTTCTTGAGTAGAACTTGCTAAAGTTATCTCTGCCTTGACTTTCACTGGTCTGTCAAGCTGCAAGGTACCTGTAATTCTAGTAATGGTTGTTTCTGGTTCGCAGTCTCTGAATGTAAAAGCAACTGACAGAACTGAATTTGTTTCCTACAGTAATTTTATGTTTCCATACTTCCTATACATGTAATGAAAAGATATAATACATATAAAGTATACTAAGTATTTTTATTGAAAATTAGCTACAAAAGGCACTCTTACACAAGTACTTTTAGTAGGAAGACAGCTAAATGAAAATACATTAATTTTCACTGAATTTAAATGATTGCCCGATTTTCTTTTTTTTTAAAAACTGCTATAACGTACTTGATATCTAATCCAATCAATAGAAAAACAGTGAAAAAACAGCCAAAAAAGCCTTAATAACACATGAAAAATATACAGCATTATGTAAAAACCTTTTTTTGTACCTGAATAGAGTACTTTTGTTCACTAAAGGTTCTCCAGTGTACCCATCCTCCAATTAATTTATGAAAGACCAAGTACTTGTTGACTACTTACCCTTTTAAAGGACAGCATCACAGAACATTAACTTACCAAAAAGAATAAAATGCATCTACATCTTCAAATGATGAATTCATATCACCAAGTTTAGGGACATTTTTTTTATTTGACCATCTGAAATATTAAAAAGGGAAATCTGGCTATGAATTTTGCACAAGTTTTTACTAATCCCTTCTGACCTCCATCCCCTATAACCTCTGTAACTCGAAGATGGAGCGGGAGGTCAGGACTGGCGGTTGAACAATGCAGGGGGATCGAAGTGAGGGAGAGGGCAATTGGGGTGACAAGAGACAACAGAGCAGTCTGAACCTTCAGGTTTTCTTTAGTCCCGTGAAATACAGCCTTGCAGCAGCTGCAAGGCAGGCTAGGACAAATGGCAACTGATCTCTTTTCCCGGTGCCATTACTCCTGCTCTGTGACAGGCAGCATTAACAGAAGCAGTCTGCAGGCCTCGCCTGTTGAAGAGTTCCTCCTTACAGAGACAGCAGATTTCCACCGGTCACCACCCCTCCCTGCTTAAAGCCAGACCTCTGGGCTTCGCACCTCACCTATGACCTCTGAAGAGGATCCTGAAGCTGCTACTGACCCGTGTTTTCTGCCCTATGAAACCACTACACACACAATATACCTTTATAATATCTTCCACACTGTTGTAAACAGACGCGAGGAGAAAGGGTGGAGGAAATACTGGGCTGCACCAAAATGCTAAACAAAGTGGTCTACAAGTGTGGCTGTGCAGGAGGATCACCTGAAAGCCTTAGAAACCCAACAGATATTCAGACTAACAAGTAGGAATCTGAGGGAGACTCAGGCACGAGTGTTCCCAGCTCTCCGGGGGATTCCAACATGCCACCAAGACCCTGGGTAGGGGAAACAGCCGGCAGTTGGAATCAGAAAGTAGAGTAACAGCCGTACTGTGTGGGTTATTTTACAACACACTTTAACAAAACAAGTTATATACACTTTCAAATCTTAAATATGAACCATCCCTTGCCAGAAGTCTTACAATAATCAGATGTTCAAAAAAATTAAAAACTTTCCTCAATTATAATGAGCCAAACAGTGTACTCTGGTAAAAGAGAAGCAAACAAAAGGGAACACAATGTTACCACAGTACAGGCCTCACACTATGTAAGGCCACACATTGTTTTTTCCCCAAAGGAAATTTAAAAGACAATCCATACATGGTAAACGAATTTCACTATGGAAAGGCAGAACTTCTGCTTAGTGAGTGAAACAAACAAGAGCAGTGAGCTCCTAGAAGGTGGAAGGGCTCACCATCACAGAGAAGCCCGCGGAAAAGGCTTACAATCCCAACTACTGCCAGAGGAAAGAGAACAGCGAAGCAGGTCAATGGGGCACTCTGGCCACCAGGGACTGGGACTCACCTGGAATTCCTTTCAAACACTGGGGAAAACACTTCAAAGAAATTGTCCTTGGCTTCACTTTTTGAAGGAACCGAGTTATCGAAAGTGGGATCTATGCTGTTAAAGGCTCGTCTTTTCAGTGGGTCAGATAACATTTCATAAGCTGAGAACAAGATTGTCATACACCGTTACGTTTACCCATTTTTCTTCCAGGAGAGGTTAATTCTGTGAGCTTTCGGGGTGGGGAATATTTAATTTAGCTAACAATAGCTCTAGCATACTGGATATAACCAGATTTAAAACTTTCTTCTGGTAACAAGTGACGAAACAATTTTTCAGTAATAACCACTTAAAAAAGCAGATGACACGCTAGAAAACTGCTAACCTCAAGGGTGTAAAAGATGGAAGAATCTTAGGCTCCTAGAGCACTGTGTAAGAGTGGGCCAAGCCTAAGTCTTAAAAATGTGTATATATGTAACTGTCTAAAAAGTAGCATCGAAGCATGGGAATGTGGCTTGGTGCTAGAGTGCCTGCCTAGCAATTGTTACGGCCCTGATTCAATCCCCACCACCTCCACAAAAAAAGAAAAAAAAAAAGCACCAAAACGTAAAATCAAATTTAAGAAACATTTAGATACGGAGGCTACTGACATTAATTTGCTTAATGAGGCCATGACTGTGTAAATGGCAGTTAACAGTTGCGGGTGTGCGCTATATGATACGATCTCATTTTCTTTTGGCAGCGCTAGAGACTGCATTTGGGGCTAACACGCCAGGCAAGTGCTCTACTACTGAGGGCACTTCTAGCCTCAGTCAATTGCATTTAAATTAGCAAAACATCTGAGGAACAGGCTAGTCCTGAAATACTAACCTAAAAAGAAAATTAACCTAAAATGAAAAAATTTCCATATATTTAATATATCCAAAAGGGCAATGTTAATATTTTTGAAATGGCTAAAAGATGAATGAATATAACACTTCTATGAATTAACTGTAAAATGAGGTCTGGTAAGAATCACCCAGAGCGGTGGCAGCAAACCTGTGGCGCCACAGAGGGCTGTTTGCATCACTGAAAGCTCTAAAAGGTTCGCCATCACCGCCCTGGGGGTTGTGTTAGAATGCAGATGCTAATCGGCTGGTCTGGAGCAAGACCTGAGTGTCTGTGTTTCTAAAAAACTGTCAGGTGTTGACACTCCATTGCTGGTTGGGGGAACCTCACTTTGTATGGTGAGACTGTGGGGAAATTAGTACAAATAACCTATATAACTGTTCGACAGTATCATGGGATATATTTTCTGTTACATGAGAAACTTAAAATATAAAAAAAAGAAAAAAATGAAGGAGAGATGACAGGAAACTAGAAGGCAGACTTTTGGACATGGGAAAGGGAACTAAGGGGAAGAAGGAGAAAGAGAGGAAGGTAAAAGGATTGAAAACGATCAAGTTATGTTACATGCATGTACAAATTTCCCAAAATGAATCTCACTATTCTGTATTACTAATGGGCACTAATGACAATAAATGTCATGGGATAGTTAAGTGAACCACATCATACGTAGGAAACCCAATCCAGGTAATCAATAAATAAAAATTACTATTAGAAATTCCTGACTGGGAAGTACTTCTTACCTTTAGTTATGCAGGTAAAGTAATCATTGTCCCCTTCTTTTATTGGCTCACCAGCTGCTTTCCGTTTGTCTGGGTGATGTTTTAAAACCATTGCTTTATCTGCGAAATGAGTCCAACTGATCACATTAGGCATCAAAACTAAAACTGAGCATAAGCTAAACACAGACTCTCTCTAAGGAATTATTTAGGTGTGCTGGGGATGTAGCTCAGTGTCAGAACACATGTCTAGGTCTCCACCTCCAGTAACACACGCACGGAGACACATATACATACACACACACAGTGTAAACATTTACATATATACGTGTGTGTATGTTCTGCTTTTTCAACCCAACATTGTATCATTTACCGTTTTCCATTTTTTTCTTGCAAACTCTTCCAAATTTGCATTTCAATGACTTCTTAGTACTGTATTTCAAGTAAATTTATTCTAATTTAAGCATTGTTCTACTGCTGGACATTTAGTCTGTTTCCAAGTTTTCATAATTATAAATAAAATTATTTTGAACAGAATCCCCCCCATATTTAGGAGTCTTTCCTCTTAGGGTAAATTTACAGAAGTGAAATTAATAAATGAAAATGTAGGAATAACTTCTACTCCGAAAGTTACACTCCTTCAGCAATGTTTTGTTTCATTCATCCTTTTTCTATGGAGGCAGGAGGGCTGTCTTAGTTTGTGTCACGTCACAGTAAAATAATGGCTCGTTATTAATACTTAGTGAGCATTTAATGCCGGCATGTGCGAGCTCGTTATCCCGATAACCCCACGGGCGAAGTGCTCTTCCTTCCTTCCCTCCACAGACGAGGAAAATGAGGCACAGAGAGGCTAAGGAAGCACAGGCACTGCCAGAGCTCCCGGTTCCAGCCAGGTGGGCTCCCCAGCTGGTCTGACTTCTCAGCCTGCTCCCACAGCCTCTCCTCCCACACAGATTCCTGTTGCTAATGTTCAACCCAATACTGTGTCTACATTCAGCCAACACTTCCTTTATAGTTTCTTTCAGTACTTAGAATTTTGTTACTATTTTCTATAGCTAAAAATTATTTTTTTTTTTGGAACTTAAAGTAGTGAAGAAAGTACTTAAACTTGTCATTTTTCAAGATCCTAGTATAATCTAATAATCCTTTCTGCCTGTACTCAATTTGTGAGGTCTCCTTTTCTCAGTAAATTTTCTAAGGACTTGTTTTGGCTACATACTCTTGCCCAAGAATGATCTTCAAAATGACTACAGATTTCTAATATATTTGGTGGTAACCCTCAAAACTTAATGATATATGCACATTTTTCTTGCATATAACCACTTTTGGTTCCCACATTACCTATAAATATTTCTATCTTCCCAATTAACTACTCACTGACCTGATACCAAAGTTGTATAAAAAATAATGGGTAGGTTAATTTCCCCCATGGATTTTAACAGAAATAGCATTTTTGCTACGTAGCTAAAAGTCTGCTGCTTGTGGGTCTTAAATATTAATCAAAGGGAAATTATTTTCAAAGTTCTAATAAAAAAGCAAAGGGTATTATACTCTATGCATAGACTTTCACTATCTTCTTAAAAAAAGCACACAGGGGAGGGGCTGGGGATTTAGGTCAAGTGGTAGGGCACTTGCCTAGCAACTGCAAGGCCCTGAGCTCGATTCCTAGCACCACCACCCCCCAAAAAAAACAAAAGAAAAGAAAATCACACAGATTTACTGTATTAATACATTTCCTAAGTTGTATTCCTTAAACCCTACTTGTTCATAATGTTAATCTTTTTTTGGGGGGGGGGCTGGGGATCCAACTCAGGGCCTTGTGCTTGCTAGGCAGGCACTCTAACTACTGTGCTAAATCCCCAACCAATATTAATCTTTTAATGCACTATTAAACTCAATTTGTATTTTATTTATTTATTTTTTTTGGTGCTGGGGATCAAACTCAGGGCCTTGCGCTTACCAGGATCACTCTAACCACTGCGCTAAATCCCCAGCCTCAATTTGTACTTTAATTGAGATTTTTTTTCATTACATTCAGGAATCAGATTTAGTTTAAGACTTTGAGCTCTCTCTGCTAGGTTTTCATACTTCAATTAATGTCACAAAGTGAGCTGTTCCCAAACAATTTATATTTAGTTTATGTGAGCATTTACAATTCCTTTAACATTTGAAATAATTCACCAGAAAAATTACCTAGGCCTAAAACTGGTTTTTGATGATTCTTTAGTAACTTTAAAATTATCTTCTTCAATTTTAAAAGAAGTCAATTTTATTGAAATGTTTAAATTCACTGAATATAACAGGAGTCTCAATAAAAAGTATATTCTGCTGTTACTCCAGTACAACCCTGCCATCTAAGCTACTCAGCTACTCCCAGCTACTGCATCATTAGGATCAGAAAGTCAAGGCAAACATGGGCAATTTAGCAAGACGCTGTCTCAAAATAAAAGAAAAACTTTTAAAAAGGCCTGGGGATGTAACTCAGCACTGGAGCACTTGCCTAGTACGTGCAAGGCCCTGGATTCAATCCCCAATACTGAGGGGAAATAAAGTATCTTCTGTAATGGTTTCCATCCTTTCTATGTGTATTTCACCCTTTGTTTTTATTCTTACAAACCTTTTTAATATTTTAAAAATCTCTTCTCTTTCCTTCCTCCATCTTCCTTAGTGTTGTTCTAAACACTGGAACTGAATGTCTATTTTTTTTCCCGTTTTAAAAAAAGTAACATAATAAATTAAGGCAATGCTGTAGTTACTGTCCCTAGTTAAGGTGTTTGTTTGCTTGTTTTTTGCAGTACTGGGGATGGAACTCAGGGGCACCCACCCACTGAGCTACATCCCCAGTCAATCCTTTTTATTTTTTGAGACAGGGCCCGCTAAGTGCACAGGCTAGCCTCAAACTTGCAATCCTCCAACAGCTGAGATTACAGGCATGCAGCACCATGCCTGGCTTCCCTTTTTGTTTGTGCACGTGCGTGTGCGCATGTGTGTGTGTGGTAATGGAATGAACCCAGAACCTTCATACTGAGCTATATCCCCAGCTTTATCTATTCTTTTTTTTTTTTAATTTTTATTTTAAGATGCTCTTTCAAAGTCCTTAGGATTGCCCAGACTGGGCTCAAACTTGCAATCCTGCTGCATGCAGCCTCACAGAGTGCTGAGATTACAAATGTGAGCCACAATGCCCAGCTCTTTGAATTCTGATAGACACTGATCCTACTTCTGTAAAATGAATCTATTAACACATTTTCACTTCTGTCTAGGATCAAGCGATTCTTAGGTTTGTTTCACCACATCTATTTAATTGGGATAAAACTTCTGTCAATAGCTTTTAAGGATAGAATGCTCAGATTTTAAGTGTTGAGTTCAACCAGCTGACAATCTTATTACATGGAGACATTTCTACACATCCTGCTAGGGTCCAGCACTGTGACAAATACATCTGTTTTCCTGTAGTTCAAGATCTTTCTTCTGTTAGGTCCAGGAGCCATCTCTCTGCTAACATGGGAAAAGCAGCATTTTCAAATTGTAGCTGGGTCAAGCAGGAAGCAGTATATTAAAGGTTCTGGGGTAGCTCACAGAATCTGTGAGAACCAAGGGTCAAGCTTGGAAACTCAAGAATCAGATTACCGCAGGTGGTTCAGAAGCACAATCCATCACAGTGCCTGGACTGCAGACACGGAGCACGAGCTGTGACTAAGCCCTGCAGCCTGGAATGCTTCATGCTGGTCTCCCAGGTGCTCTCCCAGCCTCGCCAACGAATGGCCAGCACACATGGTTCTCAAAATCACAAGTGTGTGCCGATTAGTGAGCCCTAAGCCACATGACTATGCATGCTCCATCACAAGACACAAGTATTTTTAAAAATCAGTTAAGCTTTCTTCTTGATTTGCAATTGTTTCTGTCACACTGATTCTGATTGCTCTGCGGGAAATGTAAGGCCTCCTTTTTCTTTCCACCTGAACCTTGGGAACACATGGTCATTTAGCCTGCTTTTTCTAGGCAAGTGCTCTACCACAGAGCTACAGATCCAGTCTTGTGTTTTCTAACTGTACATCAGCCTGTGTCAGTTTCAATTCTGCTTTCATGTGTTTAGTTTTCATACAATCTCTGCTTATTGCTCCCTAGTCTTCTGCAACGCTATCTCATCCTGCTGTGTCTTCTAATCTAATCGGACAGCAGGTTAGATTTCCTGTTGAACCTCAAAACAAAGTCTCAGAGAGGTACGTCTCAACTTTGAGAGGAGGCTCAATTTTCGGTCTCTTCTGAGGTGGGACCACTTTTTCCTATACTGATTTTTCTGCCTAATCATCTGTCACCTATGTATATCATAGGGTCACATTATCCTACTTCTAGAGTCAAGAAAACATATTACCCAGTTTTTAAAAATAGGGTAAAGGGGGCCAAAGTCATTGTCAGTTTGAAAAAGAAACGTGGCAATTTGGGCCCAGCTGTTACAAATATATTGAAATCCAGCCCCCCCCCCAGCCCCCGGCTTCTCAGGGGTTTTGCACAGAGCTACAGACAGCCCTTTTGTGAGACAGGGTCTCATTAAGTTGCTAAGACTCAGGTGTTTTGAGAGTACAGCAGCAAAGGGGCTTTTATTGTACACTCACATTGTGATTAGTATACCAAGTCTTTATACGCGATTTTTAATTTTTAGAAGCTAGGTATCAAAGCTTGTATTTTAAAATATCACAATTCGCCAGGTGTGGTGGCACACACCTGTAATCCCAGCACTATTGCTGTGAGCTCGAGGCCAGCCTGGGGTACACTGTGAGTTCTATAACCTGAACTATTTAACAAGACTCTGTCTGGGGAAAAAAATCAAAAATAAATAAATAAACAAAATTAAATATCACAAGTAATTTAAGCCAAAATTATTCCATATTAAAAATTCAAATTATTAGACTATTTTCATGCAAAACATCAAAACAATAGGCATGTGCCAATGTGTACTTCAAGAACAAAATTATAAAAATTTAAATGCCACCTTAGTACAAGTATTTTTTTAAACCATTATTCAACTTATCTAGTAACTTATCCTTTTAATATAATAGAGAAAAGGAAAAAAGAACACTTACTTTATTCAACCTTAATTGACTAATTTTCCTTAGAGTCATTCAAAATATATAAACAAAAATAAAACTGTTTTTGTGTGTAAAAGAATGTAAGAACTCAGCTGAGCTCACATAACTTACAGGTCCAGTAAGAGCAGGCTCAGGCTTACATTTTCATTATGTTTGTGCAAATAATTATAGATGTGCAAACACTAACTGTGCACATTCACTTGGACTAGACTTTCAGAAAGCATTAAGTACCAACTGCTTTCTTAGTCAGAAGAGGGGCTGGGGATGTAGCTCCGTGGCAGAGCACTTGCCTAGCAAACACGAGGCCCTGAATTTGAGCCCAGACACCCCCCCCAAAAAAAAAGAAAAGAGAGGAAGAGAATGACAATTTCCTTCTGAACAAACAGTGATAAAATATCCAGCAAGGTTGGTGAAAATTAGTTCTTTCAGTTAACAATCTCTGAACAAGTGCTGCAAAACTTTTTGCCATGGAATATTCGAAAATTAAATTTCTGCTGTGCCAATAAAGAGCAGACTTAACAGAAGTAAACAGATGTTTCTTTTACAGTTTGTTTTTTAATCTTTAGAGAAGGAAAACAGAATTCCTCCATTTTAAGATATCGATGATTTTCATAGTTCTAGTAAAAATTTTCTCACAAATTTATATGTATCGTGATATATATTTAACACAGACATTCCTCATTTAACAACAGAGTTGCAGGTTCTAGGTCGTTAAATGAGGAATTGTATATAGTACATACACTGCAATATTCAGAACAAAGAAATGGTCAAAGCAAACTCCAACTTGATGACTTTGCTTTTATTTGCACAACTCTTACATGTAGTACTGTAATGTATACTAGAACATAAAACTACAGTAGCGTATGGTACAGTACAATCAGCAAAAATCACAGTAGTACATAAACAAGGTGTACTGTAAAAAAAAAAAAGACATCGAGGATCTATAACCAAAATGTACAGAACTGTCCAAAAAAAAAAAGCGTCGTATGTCCAAATAGTCATTAGACAACCAGGTCATTAAACGAGGAATATCTGTATTTGTATACTACACTTTCTTATACTAAGACTCCACAAACAGTTTTCCTCAGCACAGGAAGTTTTTCTGACATTTATGTATATGGCAATGACACTCCACAAATGTTAATGTATGCTTTGTCTAAAATCATGTCAGCCTTTTAAGAAAGCCAGTATGGGTCTAAAATAATCTGACGGATTCTCTCACTTTGTTAAAAAATATTTCTGGTGACTCCCCAAAATGGAAGCACTAATAGGGCAGATTCCGAGTTCACCTATCCTGCTCAGCCTTGACCAGGATTTCGCAACACCAATTCTCATTCAAGCACCACACTTTCGCTTCCAGACTGGCCTTGGCCCCGTGTCCTTTCTAAACGGCCACACTCTTAACCTCTTCTGACCTCAACACGTCCTCTCTACAGGAGGACAGAACCTTCTCCAAAGATAAAACACAGAAAGCTAATCACCTGCACCTTTTCTGTGAAACCTCATTATCAGGTGAACTGAATGTTTACCACGTCCTGCCGGCCTGAATCTCTGGTGCCACATTCATGACTGTCGCATCAGGCAGCTTGTATCGGTCTTTCTACTAATAAAATAAAGTCTATACATGGACTGAATCTAGCTAGTTCTTGAATTTGAATAATTACTGCTTGTTATGGTTTGTTTCTAGATATCCCTTTAAAGTCTCATGCTGTCATAGGTGGGTGTATCTAGAGTGTGTGACTACCACTGAGCGGTTTGGCACAGTTCTGCTGGGATCAAAGATAATGATGCTAGAATTAAGGGTGTGCAGCCTGGATAAAATATAAGGGACAGAAAGAGGCTTGTCCCTTGTCTTGCCTGGCTGCCTTCTGCCTGTCTGCCATGCCACCCTGCCTTGAATCCAGCTGATTATGGACTGAAACCTCTACAAGCTGTGAGCTAAATAAACCTTTCCTCCCTTAGTATCTTTTTTTTTTTTTTTTTTTTTTTTTTTTTTTTGGTGCTGGAGCTTGAACTCAGAGCCTTATGCTTGCAAGGCAAGCACTCTAACCACTGAGCTAAATTCCCAGCCTGCCTCCCTTAACTTTGGGTGTTGGGTATTTTGTGTCAGGAATCAGAGAAAAGAGCTGGGGATTTAGTTCAGTGGTTAGAGCATTTGCCTAGTAAGCACAGACTCTTGAGTTCGATCCCTGGCACCACAAAAAAAAAAAAAAAAAAAAGGAATCAGAGAAAAGTAACTAAGACACTGCTTGAATATAAATATGGTGTATATGTACCATTGTACCATGAATTAGCTGTGTTACAATTTTTTTATACTGTTTTACTGTTTTCCTTAAGGAGCTATAATATGATGGTATCTGGCCTGCTAAATTGACACCTTTCTTTACATTACTGGGACCAAAAGCAAGATCAGGTTTTTTGCTTCCTATGGCTCAAGCCTCCAGTGGGACAGTCATGCATGTACCACTGGTGGGTCAAGTTTGCAGGATGACCGAGTTCAAATCAGAGCCACCTTGCAGGGAGAATGAATTAGTCCCACCATGAATGTGTTAAGGAACTATGTCCACAGGAATGCAAAGGCCAGGGCATTTAGGAACATTCAGGGACAGTGTTTTATAAAGCATATGAAGACTCGGTTCCCAACATTTTCCTCCCCCAATTTTTAACTCTGTCAATCAAAATAACAATGAAATATCAGGTAACTCTTTCTTGGACAGAAGAAAGGATGGTATCAGCAAAGGCATGACCTGAAATCACAAAATAATACCAAAAAACCAAAGTAACAAAGCAGGATTCCACTAAACATGGCTACTTCTAAAGAGAAGAAAATATTTTTTAATAGCTTGCCACTGTGAGAATTTTCGTTGTTTTGTTTTTGCTTGCAGTACTGGGGATTGAACCCAGGACCTTGGCTCTGAGCTACATCCCCAGACCTTTTCATTTTGAGACAGCTTCTCACTAAGTAGCTGCTGAATTGCTCAGCCTGGGCTTAAACTTGTGATCCTCCCTGCCTCAGCCTCCCAGAGGGCTGGCTTGACAAGAATGTTCTTTATCGTCTCTCTCTCTCTCTCTCTCTCTCACACACACACACACACAGATTTCTTATCCCTAATGAAAAAGTCTATCTATACATAAAACTTTTTTCTGGTTCTGAAGGCAAAAGACACTATGGTTTTACACTGTTATGATAACACGACACATCCTATTAAATGTAGAGTCACGTCTACATACTAGGATCCTGTGTACCTTTTCAAAAGAGACCTTTCTTTGCCAAACATTTGATTATTTCCAATTAGTAAGTACTTACGAGCTGCTTTGATCTGTCTCTGTGTAGCTTTGTATCTTACATGGCCAAGTCCAAGAACCGCGTAATGATCTTGGTTCTATAAAGACACAAAAGAGAGCTGAGCTGGAACTGGAACAATATACTCTACCCCTACGTTCTAGTACCCTAGAACAGTGTTTTCCAAAGTGAAACTTCCACAATAGAAGCCAGTGCCAAGATCTGTGTAAAACGGGCTCTGTGGTCATGCAAGTCTGGGAAATGTGGACTACTATATAGCTATATAGCCTGTTCTTCTTCTGCTTTTTGACACAGAGTCTTACTATGTAGTCCTGGCTGGCCCTCAACTTGCAATTCTGACTCAGCCTCCTCAGTGCTAGGTTATAGCATATGCCACTAGTACCGACTCTATACAGCCTTCTCAATGATTTGTATGCATATAACCTAACACGGGCTCAGAGAAATCCTGTAATTACCAAAAAAACCCCCAAACAAACAGAAAAAAAAAAAAAAACCCAAGTTAACAGAAGCCCATAAAATCCAGCATTTCAGCTGGGCATGGTGGCATAGGTCCATAATCCCAGGTCTCGGGAGGCTGAAGCAAGAGGATCACCACAAACTCGAGGTCAGCCTGGGCTACAGAGTGAGTTCAAGGCCAGCCTGAACTATATAGTGAGACATTGTCTCATAAAAAATACCAAAAAAAAAAACCTAACACTTGACTAAAGAACCCCTTCCTCCTACACAACCTATTAATATCCCGTATCTATCCTTAAATCCAGGTACATTTCTGAACCGAGGGAACCATGACATTAGCTCCAGGATGCTGGGCCAGGGGACAATGAGGAACCAGGTAGACACTGAGGATGAGGCTTCTCCGGGTAGGCAGGACCTGCTCTGGCCAACATCCTAACACATCCTAGCTGAAGCCGCACCTGGAGCAAGGGCTCCTCTGAGAATTCAGATGGTGTGTTTGGGCTTGGAGAGCGAGGCCAGCTACAAAGTACAGAGCAGAGGAGTTGAGGGCCTACGACATGGGAGAAAAAAGCCCCAGGAGGCTGACTGAGTTTCCTTCAATGTGGGATTAGACGTCATATGGATGTGCTCCTTTACACCACGCGCGCCAGTCCGTCCGCCCTTCCACTCCCTAAACTGCCTCACCCTCACACCTCTTCTCCACCTGCTGACAGCACTGCCCCTGCTTAACCAACTAAAGCTATCCCAAACACATCAAATTTGGTGCATCAAACACGTGTAGCACTTTATACCAATTACACCTCAAATAACTATTAAATTATCCTGCCCAAGAGCCAGAATCTCTCCCCCAGCCCTCCTGCACCTGCACACCTTCCCTCCATTACCAATTGCGAAAGCTTTTCCTGTTGAGAGGAATTACTCCATCTCTCCTCTGTGCCCTGAAATCCGCCCGTCTTCTCAAGCATTAGCATCTGCCAGCTTCTCCTCAATTTTGACTGGATTATTTTCATCAGGTCATAAATGCCGCTGCCTCTCATCTGGGAATGCAGTGCTCACGGCTCAGCTTCCTGAGGAAGGCGCCCACGCCATTTCCTTACTGCCTCTCGCCCTCGTTTCTCAGCCCACTCCCATCTGGTTCTGCTGTGGCCAGCCCACCCCATGTGCAACGAGGCCGCTTTCCTCACACCAGTTTCTACCCTCACTTGACTTCAACCTCCAGGGGCAACACAGCAGACTCTGTCCCTGGAATGTTACCTCCCTTAAATTTCTGTGTGCTCACTCTCTCCTGTTGTCTCCCACTTCCGGAGGCTGCTCTCACTCACTCATAGGCGTCTCAATGATCCTCAGGGTCGGCCTTGGGGGTTCTTCTCTCTCGCTCAGCCGAGGGTGTGAGTGCCGACTGCACCCCTTGCAGACCTCCCTCTAAGCAAAGGCCCACAGTACAGCACCTTCTCCCTAACCTCTTGCTCTATCACCCTCCAAGAGGGTGTTCCAAGTCACTTCCTGCCTGGCACATTCTCCCCCACTCTTGATGGGCTGCCACCTCATAGCCTCGGGTCTTAGCTTCACTTCTGCTTTTGTTGCTCTACTTTTGTTGGTTCTTCTAAATTACCTAGAAACGACAAGTGCTTCAAACTCCGACGGCTTCCACTGACTACTCCTGCTTGCCCTTCATCCACTTCTCAGCTGCCTTCTCTCTGACCCTAAGTGCTCTGCTGGGAATGCTGTTCTCCCTCCTCTCTGCCTATCACCCAGGTTTTATTTTGAACAGCATCTCACAGCAAGCTTCTAGAAACTGCCACAACACCCTACTCTTACTGGCCACGTGTCTGGGGTTGTTCACTGGACCCCCAGTTGTGCGGAGACAGAGACACTATCCTGTTCAGTACTATGGTGGACTGACACGGTCAACCTGAGCAGGAACGCCCAGCTGGACTGAGTTGATGTGGTTTTGAGCCTAGAAG
>PVJO010020784.1:0-31336 GCA_004026905.1 Hystrix cristata
GGAGGAGTAAAGATGTGTGGCTGGAAACTGACCTCTGCTGGACACTCTGGGATAATTTGGAGGAAGGAGCACAGTCTAGACTTCCCTGGCTGTTCAAGCCTGCTTGCCTCCAGCTTTTCCTTGCAACTTCTCTTTCCTTTCTTACGCTGTTTTTCTGCAAAGGTAGTAAATTTGGCTTAGCAAAGTACAAGGTTTTCTGTGTGACTAGGCCTTCATAAGCATTCTAATATTGGGCTATTAAAATGAAATATGCAAAAACAACTCACCAGGTTGTATCTCATATGCAGATACTGAGCCGTAGTCCTAGAACTTAATACCAGAAGAGAGGGGGTAACTGGCTGCTCTGCTTCTCTCCAGGAATCGACAAGGAGAATGTCGAACTCTCCCCCACCACTGGCCACTGTAACAGTGGACGGACTCGCCACGGATCCGCAAGCCAAGTGCAGAAGCAAAGAAGTGCTGGCAGTTTCAAACGTAATAGCATTAAGAAGATTGTGTGAAGCTTTCTTTCTTTCATTTTTCAAGCCAACATAACATGGGCTCTTCACTAGTGACCCCTTCCCTAACTGCACCCTGTCCCCACATGTCGCGATGCTGCACTTCACGTTTTATAACGGACCCATCTGGTCTTCATTGTCGCCAAATGATCAACTCTTGGAAGCATTGCCTAAATTTAATGCTGCTTTTCTTTAACTTTTTTCCCTTCTACTTTTGGTGTGTATCTGGTATAAGCAAGTGTTCAGAATAACTACAAAGAAAGTGGGAGGTCAGGAAACTTGAACTGAGAACATCTCGATTTTGTGAGAGAGGATGAATTCTTGAATACCGCTACTCCTGGCCAGCTGTGAAAGCCATTTGCACAAAGCTCCGCCTTCTTTGTTTTCCCTTAATCATACAAAGTAAAGTTTTAGTCTTGCTTACACACTTTTCAAGATAGAAGTTTATGGGAGAAGTAATTTATGACCCCAGTACGTTTAATCTAATTTTTAGCTGTGGACTTTTTTTTATCTTAGAAACTGAAGGAACCACAGAGGTCAAGCCTTAGTGACTTCACACCATAAAGCCACAGGCAAGGTACTTTGGGGGGTGGGAGGGCTTAGTATTTTGTAGTAGATTCTTAAGAAATACTAACATTTGAGGATTAGCAATAATTACAGGAAAATAAACATGACCACATATATCTTAACAGTACATGAATTAAAGCTATGGGTTCTGAGGCCTTATCCAAACTCAGTCATCTAAACGAGTTTCTTTCTTTTTCCAGTTGATTATCATTTAATCTTTAAATTCGCTAGTGGTGATGTCCTTTTGCTTTTGGTTTTTCTAAGCCAAAACTATACTAAGCATAGTGATTATACTTTTTTTTGCCTCTTCCTTTTCTTTCCTAATAATTCTAAGCAGGGTAATTAGCAAACAAAGTATTGAAAATTGTTCCCAAAAGGTAATTTTCATAGATGTTTGCATTAGCTGCATAGCAAAATGGAATGGTACGCAATTTTTAGAGTAGCTGATACATTTATTTTGTTATACTTTTCCAAGAAACAGAGTATGCTGTATGTCATCATAAATTTCTTTGATAAAATGTATTTTTAAACTCCTTTAATCTTTCCCCCTCCTCCAAAAAAATCAGGAATCTCTTTATGAAATATTTGGGTTCTATATGATAGAATTGCATCTAATCACTGTGAAAAGTCTGGTCAGCCTGCATTCGTGTAACAGTGGGGACCACCGTTAGAGTTGCTGCTATACTGAATGGTATGGATCACCATGGCGTAGGAATCTCCACAGTAATGCAGATCCAGTTTCTTTGTGGTACCTGCAGTGCACAAAATAATTTTACTTCAACAAGCAGATTAATATCTGGATGTACTACTTAGGACTAAATGATATTTATTTCAAGAGGGTATCCCCTACTCCCAGGTTCTCTTTATATGTTAAGATGTAATGGCAAAAAAAAAAAAAAAAAAGGTGATAGTTTTTGGGGGGAGGGAAGAAACCGAGGGGGGAGGGGGGTTCTGTAGTGTTAGTTCATTAGTGGATTTCAGTAAATTAAATTCCACAGCTAATTCCGTAAGTAATGGTACATTTAAGTGTTCTGATTAATAATATAACACATTTTACACTTATCTACACAGTAACAATGTAATATGTTAATGTAAATAAAATTGCTTTTGATATTCAGAAATAACAAGAATTTAATTTTTTAATTTTGTTTACAGACCTGGGAAAAGTAAGAATCATTTGCCAAATAAAAGGAAAAAAAAATCTTAGTATTAATAACAATTTCAACATAGAATTGTTGGAAAATACTGAAGCCAGGTGCAATTAACTAAACTTTTGTGTTTTAATTACTGTAGAGGCTTCATGAGAGTAAACGGGCATAGTAACAGAGCAGCCAAGATTGTAAAGCAGCTTTGAGCTGCCTTAGAAATAGATCAGTGACGCAGTGCCAAGGATGCCAGCTCCTGTCAGCCTTGGCGCTCCCCAGCCCAGAGGTGCTGGGCTCCTGACGCAGTGGGCAGTATGAGCCTTTCATCTTTTGGGTTCAATGTTTTTCCTCTTTTCGTTGATTTGGTGCATATGATGGTGGGGGGTTTACACTATTTTGTTTCTCCCATCAAAATAGAGAAACTTCCAAAGGTTTACTATGAAAAACGTCGATCTTTCCATAAACAAGTTTACAAAAGTATGATGTTTCATAAATTATTTCCCTCTAGTGTAATGGATGAAATGAATCCACTCGAAGTACCTCATGAAATGATCAGCGTTGCACAAATCAAAATTCACCCTTCTTTGAACTGCAAAAATATTTTGACCAGTATGTCCTGGGAAGTTGAAAAGTTAACTAAGGTTTAGAATTTATCTTCTTTAAAGAACTTCTAACTTTTCAAAAAAAAAAAAAATCTAGCTTTCCACATAAAATGTAAATGAGCTAAATCCTTCATCCATATGCTTCCCTTGAGAAATGAATTACTTTTTTTAGTCCTTATACTAGTAATTTTTTTTAAATCCTGAAGTTCAGAACAAGTGGCCCATTTTACATAATTTGATGTAAGCTTCTCAGTAGTCTGTTTTGGGTTTGTGGATGTTTCCCCTGGAAGACAGGAACTCCATCATGGTGGTGTTGTGCTCCATCCCGGGGATGCCCTTGTTTGTCAGTACAGACACAGCAGCCCGTGCTCCAGTCACTCGAGCCCGTCCTGCCAGGCGCCGGGACACCACCATGGACAGTGGGCCTGGACAATTGCCCTGGTGGCAGAGACAGAGTGTGCGCTGGCAACGCTTCTGGTTTGTGTGTTTTGGGGGTTTTCAGTTTCCTTTGGGGGTTTTGTTTTTGTTTTTTTAATTTTTTGTTTTGTTTTTTGGTTTTTCTTTCTACTTTTACCCCCACCCCAGGCATAATGAGGCATGTCTTATTCAATATTATGCAATGGACTTATATAAAAATTCACTTAGTGTCAGCCACACCATTTTTTTTAATGCAGTATATTCACCTGTAAATAGTTTGTGTAAAATTTGACAGAAAAGTATATTTACTACACTGTAAATACATGTGATGATATATTGTATTATTTTGCTTTTTTGTAAAGCAGTTAGTTGCTGTACATGGATAACAAAAATTTGATTATTCTCGTGTTAGTATTGTTAACTTCTTCCTATGACTGCGTTACATCATTTCAAGAAAATGCTGTGTATTGTAAACTTACATTGTATATGATAACTTACTCTTCTTTTTCCATTGGGCCTAAACTTTGACAGTTCCGTCTACAGCCTTGTTCATATTGTAAGCAGTTGTATGCCAGCAGGAGAAATACTGCCCAACAGACAAAATGGATCACTGTAGGGGAAATTCATAGAAATCTGTCTCAGACATTGTTGTTCCCCACTCCATTCTCCTCCTATGTATGTACTCCCCTCCCCCTTTTTTAAAGTAAAATGTAAATTCAATCTGCTCTAAGATGTGAGAAGTTATTTAATCTGTTTCAATGTATCAAGTTCTGTATTCTCATTTTCCCCATCCTCCCTGATCTTTTCACATTAAGGCCATTTCCTTTCTTTTAAGGATGTTTTTGGGTCTCCCCCTCCCCTCACCCACATGGGAAAGATGTTCCTATTTCTAGAATGTATCTCTAAAATAATCTTAGTGAAATGCTTTTTTAAGGCCTGCCACACTCAGAGATGACTCTAGTCTCCAGGATAGGCTGGCCTGTTTTTAAATGAGCAGTCAGCTAGAAACGCCAAGACACATGGAGATCAGCCAGGCAAAGGGCACGTGTTAGGTCCCCTCAGAACCTTCTGTGGCACTGCCGGCATGCAGGCCACTTCCAGCTGGATTTTGCCGTTTCATTTATTCCCATTATTTGGGCTGTTCCCTTCTCCCAAGGGAGAAAGAATCCACCCTGGTGAGTACATGGGCAAGGACAGAGCTGTCCTCAGAAGGGCCACAATGTCACTGAACAAAGGATTGAAAAAAGCATGAAGGACACCTGCAGACCAGCACTGGTCTATTGATGGGAAGCCAAGTGGATATCCTGGTCCGTCCCAAACACCCCAACCCGGGCTAAGGCACCCACTCCAGGGGCGGGGTCCTGAGAGGGTGTGTGGTTAAAGCTTCTCGGGCAATTTTTCTGGCCACCCAGGTTTCAAGACCACTGGAATGGAGAACTGGAAACTCAAATAGTACAAATATGTTTCTTTTCTGTAACCTAAATCATCTTACTCAAAACTGCAGCTACCAATTTAAAACAAACCCTTTTGCAATGTTGATTATGTTTCCATAAATATTAGAACCACACTATAGCAACATAATCATTGTTGGTTTGAATCTCACATTTTGTTCTCTTAAAAGTGCTGGCTAATCATAAATGGAAGTTTCATAATGTAATGTGGAACTGTAATTTTAAATTTTTTTTTTTTTTTTTGGTGCTGGGGATCGAACTCAGGACCTTGATGCTTGTGAGGCAAGCACTCTAACCACTGAGCTAAATCCCCAACCCCAGAACTGAAGTTTTAATAGGTCTGGCTTTTTAAAAAAGATACCTTCTAAGGCTGGGGATTTAGCTCAGCGGTTAGAGTGCTTGCCTTGCAAGCACAAGGCCCTGAGTTCGATCCCCCGCACCAAAAAAAAAAAAAAAAGATACCTTCTAAAAACCCCTTTATATTACGTGTGTATGTATAAGTATGCATATATGCATGTAAGGTCCAAAGCAGCTTTATACATTTTTCCTATATAGGGCCAAATTACCTTTATGTTTTTGTATTATATCAAAAAGATCATACTATGAAATTTTTCTAGACCCTTAACACATTGTCTGCATGCTGGGACAAAAAGCCAAGCAGGTCGAGATAAAAAGGATTATAAGCCTTGGGGGTTACGGGGTTCAGAGCTCCCCCACCCACCCCAGAGGCCAGTTCTTCCAAGTAAAATGAGGAAGTCACGGTGGAATGCAAATAGGGCCCTTTCCTGCTCATAAATTCAGAAAGCATTGACAAACCTAACTACTTTTATGGGAAGAAAATAGAGCTATAACCTGTGCTGATTGTAGTCCTTTGTTCATGCCTTGCCCTGTGCCAGCTACCCAGATAGAAAAGAAAGCTTGACTGCTGCCCTCTACAAGCTCATGATTTAGTGGGGAAACTGCCACAGAAATGATGACAGTCTCCCAAGGTATGGAGTTACTAGAGGCTTGCAGTGTGGCCAGCAGAATTGGTAACTGAAGAGTTGAGGCTTGAAAATGCGCAAGAAGTTTGTCCAAGTGGAGATATCTCCAGGGGTCTGTTACAAGGAGGCTTTTGTGGCGTCTATAACAAATAGGTAAGTGAGGCTGTGGAGAAATTGACCCCAAGAGGGCAAATAGAGATGAGTCCAGGCAGAAAGCAAAGAGACTGACTCACCATGTAATTACCCTCCATTTATTTGTCCCACTTGGGGGATTCAATCTAATTTCCTACTTCTAAATCTCATGGAGGCACACGTTGGCCTAAAACCACAAAAATAGCTGTATTTTTTCTGTCCCTGCAAATCTAAATGTTTTGAGTCTGGCTCACAGAGTAAAATGAGAACCCGAGGGCAGGGGATGGTCCCTTACCGGCTTGGTCATTTGTGGGTGGAAGGTGGGAGGGAACTCGGTAATCCATGCCTTTGTCAAGAACTACCACCACTGCCTACACTCACATCTAGGAAGCCTGAAAAAAATCATTAAAATACCAAGTCTGTGAGTTTGCAACAGTCAGCTGTTACTCAGCAAACATTTCTTGGGTGCCTGATTGTCCTGAGTTGACGCAAGCATTGACATCCCTTGCAGCACTTAGGTCTCCCATCGGCTGTGTTAATTCTCCTGCTTCCATAATAGCTTCTGCTTCCAAAACTGTGATCATCAGTCCTTTTCCCTTCTACCTGACCAGCTAGACTGTGGGCCTCTGGGGGTGGGAGGGAGGGTGGGGAGACCAGGCTTTATTCAAAACCGTTCAGTGTGTCGCTGGATAACACTTAAGCCCCCATGTTACCTGGGAACAATATAAAGAAAAAAAAAGATCTCCTTTCATAATAGTGTCCCCAGTGGAAAAATCTGTGTAATAAAGGAAGATCTATTAAAAATGTTAACCTGGAAGCAGGGACAGAGCTCAGTGGGAGAGCCTTTGCCCAGCAAGGATGAGGACCTGGATTCAATCCCCAGCACTGCAAAAAAGAAACTCTAATCCGGACTTTGAGATTTCACTGGAATGTATTTCTGAAATACATTCCATCAGCAACAAGCAACAACCACCAAAAAAAAAAAAAAAAATACTCTTTGTTTGGCAGTACTGGGGACAGAAAACAGTGTCCTGGCACTGAGCTACATCAGCAGCCCTTTTTAAATTTTGAGACAGGGTCTCACTAAGTTGCCCAGGCTGGGCTCAAACTTGAAATCATGGTGCTTCAGCCTCCCAGAGTGCTGGGGTCACAGGCATAGGCCACTATGTCTGGCTTGTTTTTTGTTTTTATGAGGCCATTTTGACACCAAAAAAGTGGAGAGGAAAGGAATAGCAGGATGGAGTATAACTCTTTAAAACTACTTCCTTTTGCTTTATAAAAGTCACAGTGTTGTCTTTATTTCCCCCCCCCCCCACTGCTGCTGACTCAGCCCTGTACTTCAGTAGACAAGTATGTGAGGTGCCGGCTGCAAGGGGCCCAGGCAAATGGAGAGACCAACCCCAGTCCTGTTGGGAAGAGCAGGCATGGCAGTGTGGCATTTCTTCCAGGTGAAAGTTCTGGCTAAACACAGTTCCAGTCAAAACTCCCACAGAATGAGAGTATCCAGACAGTGATTTGAGTCTACCTTAGAGAATAAACAAGAAAGCGTGGCTAAGAAAAATAGATTGAGAGGATAGTTGGAAATTTTCCTTATTAGTAAAATATATAAATGTTTTGTTCTTGGTTTTTTGAGACAGGGTCTTGCTACATAGGCCAGGCTTGAACTTACTATGTAACCCATGCTGGCCTCAAACTTGAGTGATCCTTCTGCCTCAGCCTCCCAAGTCCTGGGATTACAGGCATACGCCACCACACTCAGCAAATGTTTTAATATTTAAAACTGATGAGAATGGAGATGTAGCTTGGTTGGTAGAAGCGTTTGCCTAGCATTTTACAAAGCCCTGGGTTCAATCCACAGCACCACAAAAACAATAACAATAACAAAACCCTATGATAATCATAACTGGATTAGATAAACAGAACAAAGCCAGCTAACAGGCCCAGTTTATGTTATAGTTAAAGAGTAACCCTCAAATTTTGTTGGCTTCAAAGCCTGCTTCATGCCAGTCGCCACCAGGAGGCTCTCTCTGCTCAGTCCAGTTTCTCCAGGTCCGGGAGTAGCTAATGAGCCAGCCCAGCCAGCGAGAAAAAGAGCTCAGACTGCACAGCCCCATGGACCCGTCTGATGGTGGAAATGTTTCCTCTCCCTGCTGACCTACACAGTGGCCACGAGCCACACATGGCTGTTAAACACTTGGGACATGGCTAGAGAGAACAAAAAATTTCATGTGACCTGCTAGCGGCCACCAGGCTGGACAGAGCGGCGTCAGTAATTAAAGACTCGAGAGCTAGAATTTGAGGCGTACTGCTCAGTCATTGCCATAACTTATCATGGAGTTTCACCAAGTCACCAGTCAGAGCTCTCCTCAAGCTGAGTGCAGTGGTGCGTGCTTGGGATCCCAGCACTCTGGAAGGCTGAGGCAGGAGGACTGCAAGTTCAAGCCCCGCCGAGGGACTGGCTGAGACCTTGTCTCAAAATTAAAAATAAAATCCTGGGGAGATAGCTTAGTGGAAAGACCGTGAATTCAATCCTCAGTACAAAAAAACAAAACACACGGTCTTTAGTCCAGAAGAGGGCGTGCTGGAAATGTTAGCGAAAACATTAATGAATGCCACAATAAAAATAGACCCTAAAAGCGGTGGAAGAAATCCTAAAGACTGTGCTTTAACTGCCTAACAGATTACAGTGTCACCATGCCCCCCTATCACAAAATTAAAAGGCTAGCCAATGGTCTTTTATCTCATTATAAACAGTTCATAATAAAATTAATTTTAGGAAAAGACACAAATAGAAAAAATGAAAAGGGCAAAGAATATGAGCACGTACCGATATGAGGAGAAAGGTCATCACACTCAGTGAAAGTCCAGCATCTAGAGCCGGTCAGGACCACGGCGTGCCAGGCTGTGTGCACTGAGGAATGTCCACTGCGTTTGCTGAAAGGAAGCCGGGTGAGTGGAGAGACCACCCACAGTCCTTGAGAAGAGTGGGTACCATAGTGTGGCAGTTCTGTGCACAGGAATCAAGCCTTTAGAAATAGATGATGAGTCTAAGATTTTCACTGAAGTCCTACTTATACTATCGGAACTCTCTGAAGACAACCAAAACGTTGGTGAAAGTACCTACGTTCTTCTAGCACTTTTTGGAAGCTGTTTCCCTATACTGTGTTTAAAAGGGTGTGGTCTGGTGGTGCTGCTGGGACAGGGCTTGTCCAGCTTGTGTGAGGCGCTGGGTTCCATCCCCAGCTCTGCAGAAAAGTGGAGGAGGGGGGCTTAAAGAATAATGCTTAGATTCGGGGGGACATTCTACTAGAATCAAGGATTATGAACCTGCATAGGGCAGGACCGGAGATGTACCTTGGTGGTAAAGCATTTGCTTAGCGTGTCTTGGGTTCCGGGTTCCATCCCCAGCATCAGACACATGCACATACACATGCACACACACACCTCATGATCCTCGATTATCTGAATAAATAAAAATATATGCGGATGAAGTGGAAAAAGCTGAAAAGGAAACACATCCAATGCTTTGCATCCACAACACATCCAAAAACTAGCTAATTTTTATTTCTTTAAAATAATTGTCTATATTTTTACAATGAGCATTATGGCTTTAAAATCAAGTTAGATTGCCAAGAGATGAGCATGATGCTGACTTTTTTTCCTTTTCTTTTTTTTCAGGACTAGGAATTAAACCTGGGGTCTCATACACACTAGGCATGTGCCCTAACCCTGAGCCACACCCCCATCCTGATGCTGACTCTGCACTGTACTATCGTAATAGTGGAATGTATTCAGGTATTAAACTAACAACTATCTCCTGGATGTTCTTAGCTCTTCCCATTTGTCAAAAGGTGGCTTTTAACCTAGTGTAGATTCCAGAGCGCTGGGTGGTGTCTCCTTCCTTAGGGGAGTATTGGCATGACTGATGTAGAGAGGCCAACTGCTCGTCAGAGAGAGAATTCTTTGCCCAGAGAGAACTCTGGCCACTGGCCCTTTGCTGTCACTAGCATTTCTGCTCCCAGCTCCCAGTCCTGCCGCTTAAAAGGGCTTCTGGGGAAGAGTCTTTGCCTTCAAAGACTGCTCAGGCTACTAAGGACCCATCAATATGTACAGCTATATAAATACATAGTGACTTAGCAACAAGCCAGTCATGGTCCTCAATTCTTTGGTCACTGAGCCATCTGCTCCCCAGTCCTGTTCCTCTGCCTCTCTGACAGCACATCCTTCCTTCCTTCCTTCCTTCCTTCCTTCTCCCTCAGCTCTTTAGCCTGCATCCACTTCTCATCTGGAAGTGAACCCTACAGACCCGGGAAGAGGGCCTGCTGTCCTGGCCAGGGGAGAGGCAGCAGATGGGCAGCGCCTTCCTGTGCATCACACACTCTCGGAGCAGCTGCACGAAATTCTCTAGAGCAGGGTGGTGAGGATGGCTGACATGAGGAAGGCTTCCTGGAGGTGGCATTTAAAGAAGCCTGTGGGAGTGGAAGGAAGAAGACCATCCAGGGAGAGGAAGAGCCTGTGCCAGGCAAACGGGCATTTTACTGATCTACCCCACACTGAGTCTGGAGTCTGTGCCACACAATGATTGGGTTACAGCAGGTGGACAATAAGTGTGTCCCCATGTGTGGTCAATGGTATTACTTCCGGAAAGAGCATCAGACTGCAAAGGGCCTTGCTGCTTATGGCCTAGATGGAGGGCTTAGGAGTTTGTGTTTGGGGCAGAAAGGGGTAGTGGAGAAGGCAGAGCAGGAGACTGAAGATCTCTGCACTTCAGACTTGCAGTTAAGAGGTAAGACTCAGGCAGGGGGCTGCTCCCTAACCCGAGAGAGGCCTGCAGGTAAATGCTGGTGCCGCTGTACAGAAGTCACTTTCAGGGGCCATTTCTACAACTAAGGACAGGACTTGGAGCCCAGTTAGATGGAATAAGTAAGGCTTTGCCATTTCTTCTTAGAAACATGGAAGGAATTCTAGCAATCAGCCTGTCCTGCTCCTGGGGGCTGGAGAAGGGTCTGGGTGGTGCCCCTCCCCACGTGAGCTGCCGCAGCAGAGGAAGGACAAGGTCTCAAGATGCCCAGCTGCAGCCCACGGGCCCCCACTCAGCAGCCTGGGCAGCTGCCTGCGCAAATTCTCGAAGTACGGCCATGCTGTCTCTACGATGGAGGCTTATCTGGAGAAAAATGCAGAGATTTTGCACCCCTCCTTCCCCTCCAAAGCAGTGTTTATTTATGGTTAAAAAAAAAAAAAAAACAGAATCCAGCAGGTTTGTGAGCAGGAAGAAACTGTGAGTCCTGTCCCGTTTCCACACCTCGTAGATGGTGGTATCAAGGCCCACGGATGAAACAGAGACCTGTATCCTTTCGGTCTGCTTCTGAACCACTCCAGGCCGACACACGGAACAGCCACCACCTGCCAGGCCAGCATGTAACGTGTTGGGCAAGTTCATTACATGCGTGTTCTCATGGAATTCCTGCAGGACCCACTTTACAGACAGAAAGACAGGCTCAGAGAAGTTAACTTGTCCAGAATCGTGGTGCTAAAACAGCAACTGGTGTTGGTGCCCAGCTCAGCAGTTTGGGATTCTAAAACCTAGCTCTTTGTTTTTTTTTTTTTTCTTCCTCATAGATTATTTCGTAATTAGAAGATATACAAGTGAAAGGGATATGATTAACAGAGCAGGAAGTTCATATGCTACTCTTTTTCTGTGTATCTTTAGCACAGATCTTTAAAAAAATGCTTTATTAGTATATGTTTGTGATATACAATGAGTATATTCAGCATGGCGTATTGGTGCATATGCAGACTGCATCTTCATCCTTTTTGCTCGCCTTCCTTCCCTTCCCTCCTGCATCCTCCCATGTTTTTGTTTATTGAGACGGGGTCTCACTAGGTAGGCCGGATGGGCCTCAAATTCAATATGTAGCCAAGCAGGGCTCGAATTCGGGATCCTCCTGCCTGACTCCAGAGTGCCAAGATTCCAGAACTGCAGCACCATGCCCAGCCCAACCTGGCTTTTCATCATTTCTTACAATTTATGTGTGATATTTATGCCGGACATATTCATTTCTTATGGCTATTGTGACATAAACTACTAGAAACTTGGTGGCTTAAACAACAGAAATGTATTTTCTCAAGTTCTGGCAGCCAGAAGGCTGAAATGCAGGTTTTGGGGGGTTGTGCTCCCTGAGTGGGGGTCTTCCAGCTGCTGCTGGCTGCCTGCATTCCTCGGCTCTGGGGGCATGCTGCAGTTTGTGTCCCATGTGTCCCATTGTCCCTTCTGTACAAAGTCTGCCTCTGATCTCTCTTATGAGGATACATGCGTTGCATTTAGCCCCCCTATGTAGTCTCCCCCACTCTAGATTTTAATCACATCTGCCAAAATCCCTTTTTATTTTTAAACTTTAAAATATTTTTATTAGTATATGTTTGCATGACAAAAAAATCCTTTTTCTAATTAACTGATGTTTACAGGTTCTAGGAATTAGGACACGGATATCTTTGGGGGAAGGGGGCAAAGATGTTTGCCCATTCCCCTAATTTACTCCTTTCAAGAAGGGGAATAGCTGGGTCAAATGGAACCTCTAGTTTGAGGTTTTTGAGGAATCTCCACACTGATTTCCACAGTGGTTGCACCAGCCTACATTCTCACCAACAGTGGAGAAGGTTCCTTTTACCCCACAGCCCTGCCAGCATTTGTTTCTGGTTGATTTCTTGATAACAGCCATTCTTTCTGGGGTGAGATGGAATCTGAGCATTGTTTTAATTTGAATCTCAAGTGACCAATGATGTCGAACACTTTTTTCATATTTTTATTTGCCATTTCTGCTTCTTCATCTGAGAGGTGTCTATTTATTTCAGATACCATTTTTGGATCGGGTCTTAAATTGGGGGGGGTTTGATTTTTTTTGAGTTCTTTATATATTCTAGATATTAATCCTTTGTCTGAGGTACAAAAGCATCATACCACAGCAATACATGCACACCCATGTTTATAGTGGCACAGTTTATAATAGCTAAACCTTGGAAACAGCCCAAATGCCCATCAACCAATGAATAGATAAAGACGATTTTTTTTATACAATGGAATACTACTCTGCCATAAAGAAGAATAAGCTTGAGATATTTCTAGGTAAACAATGCACCTTGAGACCATACCCTTAAGTGAAATAAATCAGACACATACGTTTAAATACTGCATTGTTTCTCTGGTATGAGAAACCAAAAGTGTAAATAAGGACCAAAACGTATAATAGATATTGGGAAAAGGGAAGAAAATATCTGAATGGGAAGGGGAACAAGGAAGGAAAAGGGAAAAGGAAGGAAGAGACAAGAAAAAAGAGAATAGAGGGAAAAATGGAAACAAAGCTTTTGTAAAGGAGGGGAAGTGGGGTAAAGGGAGGGGAGAGGAATGGGAAAAAAAGAAGCATCAAGCTAGATCGTGTACAGGTACAAATTCTCTATGATGTTATCATCATGTATATCTAAAACATACCAATAAAAATAATTAATGGAAAAAATAATTTACTCCTTCTCAGACCTTAAGTGCATGTACATGGAGCATCGTGGGAGCTCAAGAAATCCCCACCTCAGGGACCTCTTGCTCTTTCCTGTGACTTTTCTTACCTGCCTCCCAGATGCCCTTGCAATGGAGCTGAGAGGGGGCACCACTAATTCCGCCCTGTGCCCAGTGCAGGCTGGCTCCTCGGCCTGGGCTTCCTGTAGGAGCTGCTACTTTCCCAGAATCTGGAAGGACAGGAAGAAGTGGGCTGGGGAGGAGACAAGGTGAGGGCCCCAGGCAGAAGGAGACAGGAGGATGCTGAGGAGAGGAAAGGTCCTGCACCTGCCAGCTCAGGCAGTGAGGGCCCAGGGGGTGTCTTCCGCAGGGGAGGGACCTGACCGATTTTTTGTTTCTCTCTGAAGAATAGGTAGCATCCCAGCTGTCCCTTCCCTGTGTATTTCCCGGCTGGGAATCAAAGGTCATCTGGAGGACAAACAGGACAGAAAGGAGGCTCTGAGCCTTCTCCGTCCCCTATCAACAGGGCCTCTGGCTTCCCTGGAGCAACCCGCCTACCCGGCAGGTCCCAGCCCTACAGTGCGTCCCCGACATGCGGCTGCGTTTTAAACTCCATCCTGGTCCCAGGTTCACTTTCCAAATGGCACCATCTGCAAGGGTCTTGGTGCTCAGCAAGCCCTTCTGGGATCCCAGAGTCCGGGACCTCCACACATCTCACACTGAGTCATTACTGCTTATGTATAGCCAGGTTCAGCGAAGACAGGGGACTGCGGCTTCTCCCCTATGTCCCCGAGCACCCCCCCCCCACAGGTGCTCAATAAAAAGAACGCGATGAATCCAGACAACATAATTGTGATGTGCTATACTGGTCCCAGCAACATAGCAGTGAGCCGGAGAACGAGTGCCAAGCCCATCTCTGAAGGGGAGACAGGTGTCTAGCAGACCCTCACCCAGCAGAGGGGAAAACTGCAAAGGGCCGCACGCAGGGAGAGTCAGTGGTGGGGGGGCGTTCCTGCGGAAGGGACTTTGGCGTGCTCTTGTCTCAGAGGAGAACCGCACATCTGGCCGCGGGCTTCAGGCTGGATTCCCCGGGATTCGTTCACACTCCAGTCTGAGCCCCTACTTCTGCCGGCTGAGGCCAGTGAGGTCTCTCTCGGAGGTATGCGTTGCCACGGGGAGCTCTGAGAGCCCCTTATTTCCGCAGCTCCCACTAGGGGGCAGACCCAGCTCCATCTTCTTTCTTTGCTGAGCATCTTCCGCAAGAGAAACGGGGCAAGATCAGACCCTGGAGGGAACCCATGTCGGGGTCCCCGTGCAGGCACAGCCCCAGCCCCCACTTCCCTCCGCTCTGCCAGGGCCTTCGCTGATCTCCAGCACTCAGCCCTCTCCCCTCCCCTCTGATTCTCCTCCACTTCCGCCCCCAGTTCACAGGCAGGTGGAAGGGAAGAACATCCAGACGCTTTGCATACATTTACTCTTCAGTGGGCCTGTAAGACAAGTAAGTATTACCATCCCCATTGTACAGACAGGAAGCTGAGACTCAAAAATGTTCGCATCTCGCCGAGGGGCACGCAGCCAGCAGAGAAGCCCAGGCTCTTCCCAGAACACGGCGCCCAGGGCTTCCCCTTCCTCGCGTGTCCACGTCCTGGCCTCTCGGGTCTGCAAAGTCTCCCTTCCCAGAAGTGCTGCCTTCCATGGCTCCTGGAAGAATTAACGTGTCGAAGGGAAACGGCCACCAAAGAGCAGGTTCACCTCTGGGCGACACCGCAGAGAAGGAGGCTGCTGCTCTCAGAGAAGCCACTCGGGCGTCCCTGCTCAGGAAATACCTGCAGCATTGAAGGCCAAGCTGGAAGGCCACAGGCGGAGGCCGAGGCTCCCAGAAGCGAGGCCTCAAGGTCCTGGTGCAGCGCTGCGCCCGCTCCTGTGCACTCCCTGCCTGGGCCATTCCACGGTATCAGCTCCACAGATGATGGGACAGCCACCTACTCTGGGCCCACTTGCGGCAGAGATGAGGAAGGCGGCGTGATTAAGACGTTCCTTGCCCTGCAAGGTCTCCCGGCCTGTGAGGGAGATGGGCACTTGGGCAGAGAATCACAAAACTAAGCGGGCCCCGGGGAGAAAGGCCCCGAACTCAGACAAGGTGGGGAGCCAGGGAAGGCTTCCTGGAGGAGGACGGCTGTCTGGAAAGCGGAAAGCCTGAGTGGGAGGGGGCTGGGCTGAGGCCTGTAGATGGCTTGGGGATGATCGGTCTGCCAGGGCCTGCCGTGCCAAGAGAACAAGAGGAGAGGAGGCCTGAGTCCTCAGGGATGGGAAGCTGGCCCAGGATCCAGCACGAGCGCTGCAGCTGAAGCTGCCCGGAGCTCCTGTCCTGGGCACCGAGCTTGGGGGTGCAGGGCTGCAAGGGAGGGGCCTCTCCAAAGTTGGGTGTCCCTGAGCCCTGATCAGAAGGCCTAATAGGGGGCCTCCTCTTCCTTTCTCCTGCCGCCCGTCTTCCCTCTCTTTACCTCTCAGCGTTCTTGCCTCGCTGACCCCGAGGGCCCCGTCAGTGCTGTGGGGAGGACTCTGGGGACCCGAGACGCGGAGTTGCCGCCCCGAGACTGAGCAAGGCGGGCAGAGTCCAGACGCGCCGAGGTGTGGGTAGGAATCCCGGCCTGACTCGAGCTGTGTGGCCTAGAGTGAGTGATCCGACCTCTCCGGCCTCGGCGTCCTCAGAGTTGAATGTTAACAATCAAACACAGAGAGACGCGGAGCGCTCTGCAAATGACAGGCGCCAAGGGAGGCTGGTGACAGCGAGGTCCGGGACCGAGGCCTGGAGGACCGAGGGAGGGAGCCGGGGGGTGGTCCCGGGCTCAGGCCGCCGAATCACGAATTCTCCCAGGAGGGGCGGGGCCTCGGGGCCGCTCCGGATTTCGGGGGTTTTGGTGCGCACGGCCGCGGTCCGGCGCCCACCCTCCCGGCTTGGCAGGGGGAGGGGCGAGCGCGGTCACGCGGCGGGAAACTGAGTCCGCGGGGGACGGTGGCGCGCGCGTGGGCGGCCGCGCTCCGGAGGCGCGCGGCGCCTTTTGTCTCCGCGTCCCCGCCGCCCGCCCCTCCCCCTCCCTCCCCCGCCCCGGGCGGCGGGGACGCGGCGCCGCAGCTGACACCGAACGGCCGCGCGTCGCACACCCCGGCGGGCGGCGGCGGGGCGCGGCGATGGCGGCGGCGGCGCGGCGCGGGCGGCGGCGGGCGCGGCGCGCGGCGCGGGGCTCGGGGTAGCTGCGGCCCGGCGCGGATGGCGGGCGGCGCGGGCTGGGCGGGCGCCCCCGCGGCTCTGCTGCGCTCCGTGCGCCGCCTGCGCGAGGTGTTCGAGGTGTGCGGCCGCGACCCCGACGGCTTCCTGCGCGTGGAGCGCGTGGCTGCGCTCGGGCTGCGCTTCGGCCAGGGCGAGGAGGTAAGGGCCGCGCTCCCCTCCCCCGCGCCCGCCTGGGCGCCTCCTTCCCGGGGACCTGCCCCGCCGGTCCCTCCCTCCCTCCCTCTGCCAGGGCCGCGACGCGCGGACCCCGCCGTCCCCTGCCCGAGGACCCCGCCTCTCCGCCCCAGCCCCGAGCCGCCCGCGCCGCACGTCCGCCCGCCCTCTCCCCTTCCCGGCAGTGCGGCTCTCTGAGCGGTCTGCGGACCACTCGAGGTTCGGGGGGTGGGAGCTGCCGCCGTCACCGCCCAGGTGGGGACCAACACGCGGGGGGGTCTTGTGTGTGCCCCACTGGGCCTGGCTGAGACGGGGGCGGAGGGCACCGGTCGGGGAGCGCTGCAGTCTTGGCGCCTTGACTGCACCTACCCTGCCTGGACAGAGAGAGGTGTCCACCTGGGGCCACTCTGGACCTCGGCCCACTGCCTGGTGACCTCCTCTTCGGGCCCCGATGGGCATACTCGGCTGGCAGCCGGCTGTGTGGCTGCGGCAGGCCAGCCAGACCCGAGCCCCGGAGCTCTGGCCGAGCAATGTGTCTTCTTGTGGGGGACCGCAGGGATGTGGAAAGCGGGAGTTGTGTGGACGGTTAGCAGGGCTGGAATTGCAGAGTTCGTGTTGCCGGTGTGGACAGAGTCATCTCCATAAACGCGCAAAGAGGCGAGTGTCCTCTTACTGCTGTTAGCACAGAGACTGGTGACTGCTGGGCGAGGACGGGCACTGTCCTGGCTGGAAAGCAGCGGTTCCCTCATTCCCCTCGCTCTCCAGTGGTCAGGGTTTTCTTCTGGGAACAGAAGGCCTGAGCAGTGGGTTTCCAAGGCGACGTGAGACCTCCGGCCCTGTGTGGGGAGCCTGAGGCCATGAACCTCACATGAGCACTGGCCGGCATTCTGGTCTCAGGACAGACAGGTCAGGCCTGGCATTTTAGAACAGGAGAGGAACTGGGGGATGACCAGTTAGTCTCCTGTCTCCCTGTCAGCTGACACGTGGGAGGTGATGATTATCCTCCCCACCCCGGACACCTGCGCGTAGGCCAGGACCTGGGAATCCCTGAGAACAGTAGTTGGAAGAGAATGAGGCAGTCGTAAGGTTTAACGACCTGTCCCAGGAAGCGCGTGCCACAGTTCCCCTTGGGAGCTTACTCAGTGCCATTTGCTGGTGCCACCTTGATCCTTCTCTTTCCCCAAAGGCCAGAAAGCCCCTCCCCTTGGCCAGTGGCGCCTATCCGAGGCAGGTTGAGCATCCCCGGCAGGAGGGGGCCTCCTCTCAGGACACAGGCTGCAGGTGGGGAGAAGCCACCCAGCTCAGGCACCAGGCAGCCATGGGCTTGGGATTGGCCTCCCAACAAAAGCCTAGCAGGAAGCCACATGCCCCAAGCATCCCCACTTTCCCCCCAAGCTGGACAGCTCCTATCAGTAGAACCTTCCCCCTCTACACTCCAGTGACAAACCTGCCGTTTGTAATGGTTCTGCACAAGGACTCATGGAGGCTTCTCTTGTACATGGTAGCATTTAAATGTTTGAAAACAGCCCTGCCGCCCTTAGCCCCTTCCCTCCCACTCACACCCATCCTCCCTTCTCCACGCCAACCACCCTTACCAGGAGCCCCAAGCCATTTCCAGACAGCCCAGCAGAGGACACAGCTCTGGCTTCTGGCCCTGGCGCTGCCATGATGAATTGCATGACTGTTTGCCTGACAGTAGTGTGAAGGGGCTGGGCAGGAGACCCCACCATGTCACCACATGCCACAAGGGGGTTGGGCTGCCTTTTCAGTGAAGCCAACCCCTATGCTCACACTAAGTTTCTGGCTACTGAAGCCCACAGGGGCTGTTTTAGAAGCCTCTGCCAAGCTAGGGATCCTCACCCTGGGGGAGGGCCAGCCATTTCTTCCTTATTACAGAAGCAGTTTATGTGTACTGTAGCCAGTTGGAAATGTGGGTGACCGGGAGCCCCTGTGTGACACTTCTTTGGTCACATCCCTGCCAAGCTGTTTCTGCACTTATCTGTAGATCTTCTCTGGAAAATGAGATCATACCATGCAGTTTTGTAACCTAATTTTCTCCAGTAAATGATCATCGCTTTTCTGCTTCAGTGAATTTTCATTGCAATTAATGTACAGACCTTTTTCAGATTTCCCTATTTGACCCTAAAATGTCCACTTCAGCTGTTGTATTTAAACCCACTGCCGCCCCAGGACTGTACATTGCATCTGGTATTGTGACCCTCAGCTCTTACTCTAAGAACCGCTCCCCCATCTTAGAATCCTGACTTGTTGAGACCAGGCCTGTTGTCTGTGTCCGTCAATTGCCAGAATCTGAGCTTGTCACTCGACCTTTATTTCTATTAAATGTCATCTTGTTCATTTCATCTCGGTGCCTGAGCTGAGCGACGTTGAGAGCCTACCTACCTCGGTTACTCTCAGGGTCGCTGGTGCTGGAGAGGCAGGCACTGTGTATGTGGGAATCCACAGACTGACTAAGGCACAGGGCAGGACCACGGACAGGGCCCCAGGGCTGGCAGGGCGGCTCCGCTGCGTCCTGTGGGAGACCTCTGAGACTCGTTCTGCAGCCCTGTCCAGGGCGCACCAAGTTTACAGATGCATGATGAAGCAGGAGCGTTCTTCCTCCCAGGTGGGGCTCCATGACGAAAAGCTGTGTATCCTAACAGTTTCTATTTCGTTTGCTTAAAAAATCAAGTGGCGACACCGGGTTTCAGTGCTCTGGGGTGGATGCTTGTCCTTAATTAGATACGGCGTTCGCTGTCGGTGTTGTACTCGGTGCCCTCAGAATGCTGGGGATATCGGGACCAAATGCCTTTCACAAACTACAGCAGAGTGGCTTGCAGATGTGGGATTAATACCCAGAGGTTATAAGTGGTTGGATGAATGAATAATTAATGAATAAATGGTGGGAAAACCTCCCGTATAGAGAAATCCAAATAATTTATGTAAATAATTCCCCATCAAGGAAGGGAAGCATATCCCCCCTTAAGCGCGAGACATGCAGCAGCTCCTTTCTAAAGAGCGTGGCGCGGAAAGAGGGGGACAGGGCAGCTTCATGGTGGAGAAGACTGATGAACGCCATCTCGGAATGTCAGCAAGGTCAGTGTCAACAGTGATGTCCCGAGGCTGGTACTCATGCTGATGGGTCTTCCTCCCGCAGCCCGTAGCCCCAGTGAACTCGTGAGGAAAACAGCAGACAGAGCCCAACTAGGCGACATTCTCCCTGCCTAGTACTCCTCAGAATGGCCAAGGTCATGTGAAGGAGGAAAGTCTGAACACCCGTCCCAGTCGGGCGGGCCTGAGGAGCCAGGGTAACTAAATGTAATGTGAGGTCCTGGATGGGATCCTGGAGCCAGAAGAGGACATTGGTTTAAAACACAGCAAATCGGAATGGAGGGTGGCTTCTGATGTCGTGCCGTTTCCTAACCCTCCAGGCCTTTCCTTGCTCCACCGCAAAGTGGGGCGAGGATAGTCCATTCCACAGGGCCCGGATGAGGCAACGCCTGTAAAGGGCTTCACCTACTATCTGTGCAGACAAAATACAGAGATCTGCTTCTGCTGCTCTTCTCGTTCTTATTATTTCCAGACACTCGCAAGCATGTCGGCAAGGCTGTTCTGGGCTGGGGATTTGCGAGGATTAAGGTCAAGAACTGGGACCGGTCTCTGGTGTTCTCTGCCTCCTTGTCCACTCTGACCTCTCTGCCCCTCTGCTTCCTGGCAGCTGTCAGAAAACGGAAGACACTAAAGCAGCCGGAGGCCAGGGTGTCGCTCAGGGTTAGACCATATGCCCAGTATGCCCTTGTCCCTGGATTTGAATCCCAGCACCAGAAAAAAAAAAAATCCAGAAACATCTTGGACCACAATTCCATTTATGTGCTTTTTCCTTGTCTAGTGTGAAGACCGTGCTTCTTGCTAGAAAAATGGAGACAGAGGAGGTTTCCCCCATCATTAACACAGCGTCCTCTCCCCCGAGCTGTGGGCCCGTCCTTCCTGCTCAGAATGGAGTGCCACTCTGGCTTTTAAAAGTTGACGTCCAGGTTGGGAATTTAGCTCAAGTGAGGGGTTGGGGATTTAGCTCAAGTGGTAGAGTGCTTGCCTGGTAAGTGTAAGGCCCTGAGTTCGATCCCCAGCACCAAAAAAAAAAAAAAAAAAAAAAAGAGCGAGAGAGAATGGGCTGCAACTAAGTCTGCTATGCTTAAAAACAGTTCATTGGCCTTTGATCTTAACAAAAGTTGATGTCAGTTATTTGGGGGAATAACTCAGAGTTGGCTAATCTGAGACTGGCCCGTATTTCCCCCTTCTTTCCATCTTTGCCTGGATACAGCCAGAAGCAACTGGGGCAGCATGTTTCCTTGTTCACATTGAGAGCAGGTCTCCTTAGGCTCTCACAGCCCCCCGGTCACCTCGAGATAATGACTGCCATGAGGGTGTGATGCCACCACTTGGTTTAAGCCTGGATGTCGGACCTGGCAAGGGATCGGCTGCTATGATGGACTGAGACTAGTCAGGAGCCAGCCCAGGGGTTTTGGATCTGGGGGCTTCTGGGAGCAGGAGAACCCAGAAGTATAGCTGGATTCTGTTCAGGAGCAGCAGAGATTGGATGCTAGAGAAGAAAGGACTGTGTCCCCACATCTGCGGCCAGAGGAGAAACCAGGGAAGGCAGAGGCCAGACTGGCTGTTCTCCGTAGGCAGTGGGAGACCCAGGCAGCCAGACAAGTGCACGCCAAGCAGGGGTTGGGGGAGCCCAGAGGCAGGAGGACGCTCAGGAGGCTGGGACACATGAGAAGAGAGCAGGGGCAGCCTGACTTGGGCAGTGGCAGGAGGTGCAAATTGACGGGCCCCAAAGGCCTGCAAAGCCACCAAGCCTCTCCTAGGGTGGAGTTTAAGCCAGCTCTGTGGAGAACAGGCCTTTTCCGTGCCCCATCCCACAGGGCCACAGTGCAGAACAGTAGTGCTGGCAAAACCGAGGGAAGGCCCAAGTCCTGGCAGAAAAGTGGGGGTGCCTGTGACCTGCTGGGGAGAATATAAAGAGCTGAGACCTTCTCATTCCTGTGTTTCCGCCCCCACCCCATTCCCCTGCCCCCGGGTAGGAAGTCGTCATGGGGGCCAGACGAGGTGGTGGTCCTCTGAAGGTGGGGGATGAGCACGAGGCAAGCTCTAGGGAGCTGGCTGGGAGCCTGGCACGTCGAGGGCCTTCGGCCTGTGCCCCGGGGACTTGTCCATCTCCTCCAGATGCTCCATGCAGCCTGAGTCCTCTTGGCCAAACCTCACTGAGTGACCGTGTTATTCCCAGGTCGCTGGGGTTCTGGAGCAGGAGGAAATGCCAGCACTGTGGAAGGCTTGGAGGGGGAGGGCATGGGCCCTGCCTCCCTGTCAGTACGGGGGACAAGTGGGCCCGTGCTGGGGGAGATGGGGCCTTCCAAGCAGCAAGAGATCCCCTCAGAGCAGGTTCCATAAGTGGAGAACTTTGAAGTCTTTTTCTTTTCTCTGTGTAGGGGTGTGTGTGTGAATGTGTGTGTGTGCACGTGTATGTGTATGCACGCTAGGGATTGAATCCAGGGACTTCACAACCCCAGCCACCCCCCCTTTTTTTTTGTAAGACAGAGTCTCAGTAAGTCCCTAATGGCCCAAGCAGGGCCCAGGCTGTGTTCCTCCTGCCTCAGCCTCCCGGATTGCTGGGATTCCAGGCATGCGCCTCTGCACCTGGCTGTTTTTCCAGCATTCCTCGTGAGTGCGGAAGGGCACGGGGTCACCAGGCTAGGCAGGCAGAGCAGCCTTCAGACCCAACCCCCGCTCAGAGGCCCAGGAGCTTTTGCCAGCACCAGAAAGGAAACCAAAGAGGCCATGAGGAGAAGGGAGCTGGGCAGAGAAAGGAGCACTTGGCCTGGGCTGTCGGCTAAGGTGCTGGTCATAGGTTCCAGGAGGCTGGGGGTAGGGGGCCGAACCAGAGCAGCTCGGTGCTGCTGCCGCAGAGGGGCGTGCAGATTTAGGGCTGCTGCCGTGTCTGGGTCTGTGCCGCATGACTTGGTGCAGACAGGAGGACCGGTTTTCTGGGGTCCACAAGTGTGGCTTTGTGGCAGGAGTCCTGCCTGGACCCTGCAGTGTGTGTCGGGGTCCCCCCCAGCCCCTCAGCAGTCCCACTAGGCGGGGTGCAGACAGGACCCTGAGAGCTGGCTGACTTGAATGCTGGGGCAGGGTGGAGGGGACACAGCCACCGGCCTGGAAACAGTGCGTCCTGCTGGGGTTGACCAGCCTCCTCTCTCAGCCCCGAATTTTTATAGAGTGGTTTTAGTGGAGGCAGCCTTTACCATTAGCTTTCTAGGCTAAACACTTTTTATTCCATTTACCTCATTTGTACCTACTATGTGCCAGCCCTGTTGCAGGCCTTGGGAGTCAGGACCTGGACCTTACGTGCTGATGGGGGCAGAAGGCGCCATGGGAGAAGAGATGGGTGAGATAAAAACCATCGTGTGGTGTTAAGTGCTAGGAGCAAACATAGCAAACAAAAGAGCCTTCGTGCTCTCTGGATGGTGTCACTGATGGACATTAGGCAGGACCTGGTGACTTTTTTGTTTTTTGGGGTCTTTTTATGGGGTTAGGAAAGAACTCAGGGCCTCGGGCATGCGGGCAAGTGCTGTACCTCTGACCTCAGCCCGGTGGGGGCCCTGGGTGGAGTGAGGGGCTGCACCTTGCAGAGGTATGGGGAGGGTGGCCCAGGCAGAGGAGAGCAGGCCTGGGGTCAGAGCGGCAGCAGGGAAGGAGACAGAGGGTGCCCTGAGTGAGAGGTGTGGGTCTGCATGAGGTGGTAGCCCTAGGAGAGACACGAACTGACTTAGGTGGGAACGGGCCCAGCTGGCGGCTGTGAGGCAGACAGTGGGCTGGGGAAGTAGGAGGCTGTGGGAGGACAGAGGCTAGGGGCGCGTGGCAGGGGGGTGGCGATGAAGAACAGAGCTAAGGGGGAGCGGGAGTGAGACCAGGAGAGACTCTGGAGATGGGCTGCCATTTGCCGACGGGGAGGACCAGGAGGACTGGAACGACAATGCAGTGACCCCCAGATGCCTGCCACGTGGGGCTGGGTCTGGACACGTCCAAGGCACAGGCCTCCACCACCTCTTCCTCGCAGACTTTCGGCACTTGCTCCTCTTTTTTCTGCCCTAGCCCTCTGTGTCACTGCCCACTACAGAGAAGTTCACACAGGGAGGGCCCGAGAACCTGAGTCAGGTGTGATTTAGTCCTGTGGCTTTGGGATGCAGGGACACTGCTGGGCTGCCTTGGCATCTTGCTTGGAGGACAGGGCCCTCTTCTTTCTAGGGTGCTGCTGCCCGCCTGCCAGCCCCTGCCCAAGAGCGGCCCTGTGCCTGCTCCCCGGACAGCCCAGAACCTGCTCGAGCCGTCACTGCTGGAAGGTGCTGTTGGCATAACTGCTGGCTGTCCCTCATGGATCTGGTTGGGGGCCACCCCAACATGTGTCTTGGGGCTCTTGGTACCCCTCTGCTCCTGTCTGTCTCCCACCCCCAACATCTGATCCTTGAAGGTCCCTGGGAGCCATAGCTTAGGGCCACCAATTCTCTGCAACCCATCACGCTAAGAGACCCAGCTCTGTGCTTTGGGGGTCAGAGGGAGCAGGGCAGGCCAGAACCTAAAAATGTGTATCCCAGTGAGCCAGTAGGAGAGCAGACCTCCATGTAGCTGTAGCCCAAACTGTAGCATAAAGACCCTGTCTTCCCCTTAGAAGGAGCCTTCCCCGAGGCCTCCGCTCTGGCCCTCACCTCGCTTGCTGGCAGCTGACAGGTACAAAGCAGAAAGAAGACCACCACCTTCTCCCAGAGTATTTCCAGTTGCACACAGGCCTTTGGGGAGCACCAGCTAGGTCAGACTCCTGTCTGGGGCCAGCACCTGGACAAGGTAGATGGCGGACTGGTCCACACCAGGACAGAACCTGAGAGGCAAGTAAATGCCATCACGTGGGACCTTCCATTCAGTGCTTGTGGCATTTCAGAATAGCCCCACCAGGAGACAGGAGCCTTCTGCCCCCAAGGCAAGCCCATCCTGCATCAGGGAGGCTCAGGCTGAGTTCTCGTTCCTCTGGTGAGCTGAGTCTGTCTGCCCGAGCTGTCCTCTTGTGCTTCCCTCCCTCCATGCATCCACCCTTCTACCCAACAGTCACTGGAGTATCTGTTGTGATTTGAATCTGGGCGTCCCCCAAAGCCTCATGTGCTCACAGGTGCAGCTTGTGGGTGGTGGTGAATTATGGGGGTGCTGCAGCTGGCTTGGTGTTGGGAGGTGCAGCGGATCAGAGGAGGTGGATCCCTGGTGGTGTGAGCCAGAAGGGCAAATCTCTTGCCCCGGCCCCTCCCTTCCCTCTCTACATCCTGGCTGCCATGATGTGAGCAGCTTTTCCTCTGCCATGCCCTTCTGCCCTGATGTTTCCTACCTTGGAGCCAGCCAGACATGGAGCGGAAATTCTGAGCTATGAACCAGAATAAACCTCTCCTCCTTTAAGTGGTTGGTGTCCAGTATTTTGTCTCAGCAAGAAGGAAGCTGACTAAGACAGTGTCCGTTTATATACCCGTTTACATTCATCTAGCCACTTATCGTCCCTCTCTGTGCACCATATATCCAGCTATTTACCTGTTCATCTGTCCATCCATCCATCCAGCCACCTACCTACCTGTCTTCCCACCTCAGATTTGCAATCTGCTCATCCATTTATTCCCATCCGTGTTCACCCTCCCTTCCAGCAGCCTGTCTGTCCACCATCCATCCCCCATCCAGCCTTCACTGTCTGCCATGCATAAGGCCCAGGCGTAGACCCAGGGACAGGGGCTGGCATTTTCATGGAGCGACAAGTGACTGCATGTGGCGAAGGTACAGGAAGGGCAGGGCGAGTGGGCGCTTGGGCTGGAACGGGGGCCAGATGGTGACCTTAGGGAGGAATCCGGAGCTAGGACTGTCTGGCTCAGATGAATTTTGGAAGGACAGCAACACCCTAGCACATGTCTGCCCTCTTGGGAATTAACTATTTTTGTGATTTCTCACTTCCCACACAGGCTGTCGGTTCTGGCAAGGGCAGAGACCTTCCTGAAAGAAGTGACAGCTCAGGTTATTTTTAAAAGTGCATATTGTGATGGATGGACTGGTTTGCTTATCTATTAAGCAGAAGTCATAACCCTTATTTCTGGGACATATAGCAGGCTGGAGATAAAATACATATACAAAAGACCCAGCATGTTGCATCTTTCCTTAACCCTGCTACTCCAGGAATCTGCAGATGTCCCTGCTGCCTTCAGTCCTAGGAGTGTCCTCTGACCTGTCCTCTAGCCGGCCTTCCAGGCACAGGGCATTCCTGCAGCCACTGGCAATTTCCACGAATAGGAAGCGCGCAGAAAGGGAAGGGAAGGGAAGGAGCCGGTCCCCAACCTGCTCACTGACCACCTTTGTATGTCTTATTCCCTTTCATCGCCCATCAACTCAGAGGATCTGAGAGGCAAGGTGACTTGGGTGGGTCCCCCAGTAAATGGAGGAGCTGGGATTTGACACTAGTCTGTCTGGTTCAGAAGCTGCCTTCTAAGCTGCCTGCACTGGGGGGCGCAGGCTCTTTGAAGGTCAGAAAGCCGGACAGTGGTCAAAACAGAGGCTTCCTCTGTCTTCCTGAGCCTGGGGAGGTGCTGGGAAAACAGGAGTTGACTCCGTGGGATTGGTCCTCACACCAGTCACTATTCCTGTTCACCTGCAAGGCTCACTGATCTCAGCCCGCCCACAGGGTCTTGGGCTGGCTGGTCAACCCTGGCTCCTGGGAACTCTGCAAAGCTAGACCCTGAGCTGGTGCAGGCAGAGTAGAGCCCATGGGTACTACTCCCAGAAAACACCCCCCAGAAGGTGGAGAGGCGGAGGGTGTCTGGAGCTGGAGTTGGAGCTGTGAGGGAGGAGCCTGGGCCCCCCGACTGTCCTTCCCTTTTTCCCCCCCGGCTGTCCCTTGGGCTTTGTGCCCAGCCCGGTTGCCTGGCTAGCAGCCAGAGGCTTGGCCCTGGTGTGGGTGTGTCTCAGAGTCCCTGACCTTTGGGCTTCAGGCCACCTCTTCTGGACTGTCCTTTGTTCCTCCCACCCCTCCCAAGGCATGAGAGAGCCTGTTTCTCCACACCCGAGAGAGCACCAAATAGTACTTTACTTTTGTTTAATAGATGTGGGGTGGTATTTCAGACCATTTCTTTCCCCAAGGTACTGGGCATCGAACCCAGGGCTTTTGCACTAAGTTACATCCCCAGCCCTTTCTTAATTTTTTGAGACAGGATCTCACTAAGTCACTCAATTGCCCGGCCAGGTCAGGTTTAAACTTGTAATCTTCCTGCCTCAGTCTCCCAGAGTGCTGGGATTACAAGGCATGTGCCGCACCTGGCTTGCATGTTTATTTTTCAGTACTGAAGAGATCACTTTTTCCATGTTGATCTTCCCTCTTTTTTTGTTTGTTTTGGGTGCTGAGCACTGACCCTGGAAGCCTGAACATGCTGAGACTTTGCTCTAGCGCCGAGCTACACCCTGGGCCCTCCCCCCTCCCTATGTACTCGCACATTCTTGCTTTTTTCCACTGTGTTATAATCTATCTCATTCTTCTTTTTGATGCTCAAAGGTACTTTTGTTCTGTTTCAATAACATTTTTCTTTTTTCCTTCTATATAATTAGTTGATTTTATAAGGTATTGGGTTTTTATGGGTTTTATTATGGCATTTTCACACATGCTTATAGTATCCTTTGATCCACATTATAACATTTTGACTGTTATTACTTGGTATAATGTATTTTGTTCTGTTGATGGACTTATTCAGTGCTGGGGATCGATCTTAGGACCTCACACATGCTAGGCAAATGCTCTACCGGTGAAGCACAGCCCCAGCACATCACTGCCTCTTTTTTTTTTTTTTGATGCAGGGAATTGAACTCAGGGCCTCGAGCTCTACCACTGAGCTAAATCCCCAGCCCCCCACATCATTGCCTTTTAAAAGAGCTTTCTGATATACTCCACCACTCATGGATTTTTAAGTTTGTTTGAGGGTTTTTAATTGTACAGCATTAAATCCAGTAATTTGGGGCTGGAGATTTAGCTCAGTGGCAGAGCGCTAGCCTAGCAAGTATGAGGCCTTGAGTTCAATCCCCAGCACCCCCCAAAATAAATAAATAAGTAAATACATACATACATAAATAAATCCAGTAATTTAGACAGTTCTTAGACTTTTCTTTACTATATATCTCATTCTCACAATAGCAAAATAGTAATATTTTTAAAAATTTTATAATGATCTAAATTAATGTTTAATATTTAGTGTATTTTGTTACTACTAGGGTTAAAGTACTGTCTTCTCTGTTGATTTTTTTCCCCTAGCTGCATGTCACTAGCATATAGGAATACAACTGATTGTTGTAAATTTATCTTCTTTCTCACTGCCACCAGATTGGTGGTCCTATCCAGGTCTTGGTATCCTGAACAAGGAATTGAGCAGAACACCCAAAAGAAGCAACAAGATCAAAGGATTATTGAGAGTGAAAGTGCACTCCATAAGGCCAAAGAGAAGAGTTCACAGTCGTGAGGAGGCTTGCTGTTGAGGGTTTTAAACATTAGAGTAAAGCTGGGTGTGGTGGTGCAGGCCTGTAATCTCAGCACTTGGGAGGCTGAGGCAGGAGGATCACTGTGAGTCTGAGGCCAGCCTGGGCTACATAGTGAGTTCAAAGTCAGCCTGAAATACACAGACTGTGTCTCAAAAAATAAATAAAGTAAACATTAGGGTTTAGGGCAGGATTGAGGAGTTGGTCTGAGAGTTTACTCTTACTAATGAGTAGTTTGACTCTGCCCCTTAGTTGGGCAGTGGAGCTTTTGACCTTTTATGGCCCTTGGAGGGACTATCATGGTAGCCAAAGCTCATGGGTGGGTGGCAACTGCATTGCTAATGATGTGACACTTAGATGCAGGGTTGGTGGAAGGTGCAAAGCCATAGACTAATCATGCATGAGCTGGGTTAGCTGGTTACTTTCTCTATTTGTCTTTAGACCTAGATATCTTAGAGCTGGAAAGCAGGCTCCAAGGTGCCCCACTGTCACCAGCTACCTCCTGCCTCAGCCTACCCCTGAGAGACATAATCCCCACCTATCTCTAGGGGATGGTGAGGGGCTGTTCACCTCTTCTGAAGCTGCTTCTGGCTGAGGGACTGTTGATCCTGCCTGTAGGAAACAATCAAACTCTTGCCCTGACTGACCTAAGGGTTGGAGCAAGACGGTGGTCTGTTCTTGTGTAGGTTCAGTAATATTGGGTGTAGTCTGGGTGATGGGAGAATAGAAAAGAAAGCATCCTTAAGAGCCAAGACTGAGGACCCATTGTGTCTCCTGGAATCTGGGAGAGAATTGGACAGTACATGGGTCTGCCACTAGAGGGTGTGTTAGAATTACTGCCTTGGTAACGACGTGGAGGTCTATGTCCAATCTTCTCCTGAAGACTTTCCCCCGGGGAGATGGGGATGTTGCAAGGGGACTGACAAGGCCGCAGAAGGCCATGTTTGAGGAATCTGTGGGAGGCTCCAGACCTTTATGCACCTGTCCTTTGATAGGGTATTGTCTTCACTGGGAAGCTGGCTGGGATCTTTCAGTTTTATAACCATCAGTGTTGCTGATTTTGCTCCTTTCGGGGTTCTGTCATACCATGCAGCAGGGTCTACCTGTTGACTAAGCAATCCAGGGAGGTTTCGTGTAGCTTCAAAAGGCAAAATCTGCCTTGGCCTCTGCCGGAATTGAAGAACAGCTGCTAATCTTAACAAATGTCTTCCCAATAAGGGAGTAAAGAAGCTGACTGCGGTTTCCTTCTGCTGCAATTATGGCTATAGATCTAAGGTTTACTGGAAAAGGGGGTTAAAACCAAGTAAGCTGTTCGATCCCCAGCACCCCCCCCAAAAAAAACCAAGTAAGTTATGCCCATATCAACGGTGAAACAGATTTGCTTACCCTTGATGTCCATGGCTACCCGGAGTTCGCTGGAGGCGATGGAGATGTTCTCCATCTATAGCTTGTCCCAGGCTCCCTTGGTCCTTGTCAACTGAGTTGACATTCAGAGTTTTGGTTGGTGGCATCCCTCTCTGGGAACTCGGGCAGTTGATCCTCCACTGCCACAGGTCAAGGTCAGCATCTCCATGTACTGGGTAAACCCCTGGTGGTGGGACTGTAGAGTCTCAAGCCCAGCGAGCAGTTTCCTTGTGTTTAAGGCAAGAGCCTTTGTTCTTGCCCTTTGTTTTATCTTTGGACAGTTGGGGCCTTGAACTCCCGCTAATTGTAGCAACCACGATTTTTGCTGGCTGCCACTCTTAGCGCCTCTCCTTTTTTCCTCTTCCAGACCCCAGCTGATGAACACGGAAAAGTTCATATCCAGCAACTGAGCCAATGGTACATGTGTAACTTTTGTAGCATCCGCTGGACAGCAGCGGCAAACTGGCTTATGAAACGTTGTCCCTCCTATGAGAGCCCTTCCCTTGCAGGAGGACAGGTCAAGATGAGCATATTTTTCAGACAGCTTCCTCCAGTCAGCTAGGGAGGATGGCTGGATTTTCTTCTCTTCCTTGGGCAATGTCTCTGATCTTTTCACAGTTTGCTGGTTTTGTGATACTCTTTTTCATGTCCATAATAAGTGCCTTGATCATTTTGGCCCTTTGAGTCATTCCTCCCACCGCAGTGTGATCCCAGTCGGGCGCTGAGGCGGGAACTGTGTGCCCTTCCCAGGTTGATTTCTCTCTGCACCATTGGCACATGCTTTACTGGCGTAGTGCTGCCTGTTTCTAATATTCTTTGTTTCTAAATTGGTGTGCAGCAGGTGGCTAAAACAAACTGTACATCATGCCAAGATAGAGCCACAGCCAAAGGTAAAGCTTGAAACCCTCTGCAGACCTAGCAGGCTCTTCAGGGAACTGGCCTAAGTGTCCCTTGTGTTGTTGGATATCTGCAGCCAAGCAGGTGGCTGAGACTCAGGCAGCTGCACCCTGCAGCCCCTCCCAGGAGCGGGACAGACTGTGGACTGAAAGAATAAGAGGCTGCACTCCCAGTATGTCTGTGGGGCTCACAGTGGCCACAGGGCCACAGGGAGGAGGCTGAGGGCTTGAGGTTTCTCTGGGAAGGTGGCTGCGGCTGAGGTTCCTGAGTCACTCGGGGCAAGTGGCACCAGTGCATCGACCTTGAGATTGTAAGGAGGAAGCTGAGAAGGTCCTGCTTGGTTGCACTGCGAGGCGCAGTGGTCTAGGAGCGTCATCAGTGAGCCCGGTCTCTGGTTCAGGACCCTTGTTAAGAGCAGTGTCTCTCGGGTCTTTGCAGGGGACAGTTTTTGGTAGAGGGCCATATAAAAACCTGAACATAAGGGATTTGGGACCGTTTTTCCTTCCCTTTTGCAAAAAAGATCTAATTAAAGAATAGGATAGCCATTTAGATTGCCATCTTCTGGCCAGTGTTTTCCATTCCATAGTTCAAACTGGAGCCAAGCTGCATTGCAATAGAAAACAAGTTGCTTTTTCTCAGATTATGCGGATCAGATTGTTTCCAGTTATGAGGGATACAGCCAGTAGGTGAAATT